>BLSH010182650.1:711538-722649 GCA_018402905.1 Glandirana rugosa
GATATTAGCTACTCACAAATGGCACCCTTACAAACTCCAGCTACTGCAGCATCTCAACGAGGATGACCCAGATCGGCACACTGAATTTGCAGAATGGGCAAAACAAAAATTAGAACAGGACCCTCAGGTTACGCAGAAGATTTTGTTCAGTGATGAGGCAAACTTTTATGTGAATGGTGAAGTTAACAAACAAAACCACCGCTATTGGTCTGACACTAACCCACATTGGATAGATCCCTCCAAGACTGTTGGAACCAAAAAATTAATGGTATGGTGTGGTATATGGGGTACAAAGATAGTGGGGCCATTCTTCATCAATGGAAACCTCAAGGCCACTGGATATGCGAAACTGCTACATGATGATGTGTTTCCCTCTTTATGCAGTGAAGCTGGCACGTTCCCTGAGTTTTTCCAGCAAGATGGTGCACCACCACATTATGGGTGTCAGGTCCGAGCATTCCTAGATGAACAGTTTCCTGGAAGGTGGATTGGTCATCATGGGCCAGTTGAATGGCCCC
Organism: Glandirana rugosa; assembly: GCA_018402905.1. Lineage (NCBI taxonomy): Eukaryota > Metazoa > Chordata > Amphibia > Anura > Ranidae > Glandirana > Glandirana rugosa. Next base: position 712,057 of record BLSH010182650.1, read on the forward strand.
CAAGGTCTCCCGATCTGACCCCCTTAGACTTTTATCTTTGGGGTCATCTGAAGGCAATTGTCTATGCTGTGAAGATACGAGATGTGCAGCACCTGAAACTACGGATACTGGAAGCCTGTGCTAGCATTTCTCCTGCGGTGTTGCTATCAGGGTGTGAAGAGTGGGAGAAGAGGGTTGCATTGACAATCCAACACAATGGGCAGCACATTGAACACATTTTATAAGTGGTCAGAAACTTGTAAATAACTCATGAAAGAATAAAGTTACATAAAAACCAAGCACACCATTGTTTTTCTTGTGAAATTCTCAATAATGGCCTCGCATTCTTGCTGCGGCGCTGTGCGAGCAACTTTACCGGGGCCACCCCCCACCGCACACCGGGGTCACCCCACTTCCCATAACACTGCGGGAGGACACCCTCCGGCATCACTGGATTATATCACCTACCTTTGAGCTCTACTGGGGCAACTCCACCTACAGCTGAAACCTGCTCAGCTCCACCTACAGCAGCCGGGATCAGCACGTTGGATTGCTTCAAACTTGCTGCTCTGCTTTCATTCAAAGTCTATCTGGTGATATTACCACGAAGGTCTTCATTCAAGCTCTTCCTGTTATCAGGTGACATTTGTCCCCCGGTGGTGCTCTGCGTTGTCACCCTGTCAGAGGTCCCTCAGGTGCAGACTACAAGAGGCCAACACACATTGCACAGGCATGGGTCACCATCATCCCCATCAGAAAGCTGGGCTGCAGCAATGATGTGTGGCTGATCCTGAAGTGAGTGCACATAGATGAGAAGCAGCTGCAGGAGATCGGCAGAATAAAAGGACGAAAGCGAGAGGAAGGAGAGGACCACTATACCCATAGGTCGGATTATAGACCTAAAGCGCGTTTGACTTCTCCACACCGTATGGTTGGAGAGTCAAAGGAATCCGGTAAGCAGGGCACAATACCCTGAAATATTATTTTTCCCATCACTCAAGCACCCAAATGTAGCACGAGCACTTTAAAGCACAAAGAACTGTTCCACGGATAAGGATTTGAAGCATTATCAGTCTGGGACTGAAACAGCACTCACACATTATTACTACGGATTGCACATCAAAAATACAGTTTTTTGCACAGAGCACAGCACTTTATTTGGACTTCATTTAAAATATTTATATTATGTATTAATTTATTATATTCATGTGTAACTGCATATATTGAACTAGAGGGATCACTATAAACTGCAAGCACTGTTTGAATTTAATTTACTCACATGTAGCAAGTTTTATAGCAACTGGGCTACAGCAGCAGCTATTGTTTTTTGATGCATTTATTCATCGGTTTTATGTAAAATTGCATGTATTGAATTTTGAGTATGAAATAGGGGGATTACCATAGTTTTGCAAGCGCTGTTTGAACATATATAAAAAACAAAAATTGTTCACACATATCACATTTTCCCATAGCAACTGGGCTACAGCAGCAGCTTGCATATAGGACACTGCACTCCACACCAAAGGACAAGCGCTGCCTAAGGGACACACACCTTTCTCTAAAAAAGAAATTCTCAATAAGTTTGGTGTGTCACATGACCCTCTTCCTATTGAAAAAACAAAAGTTGGATTCAAAATGGCTGACTTCAAAATGGCCACCATGGTCACCACCCATCTTGAAAAGTTTCCCCCCTCACATATACTAATATGCCACAAACAGGAAGTTAATATCACCAACCATTCCCATTTTATTAAGGTGAATCCATATAAATGGCCCACCCTGTATAATCGGTAAGGTTTAGGAGTAGATGGTAGTGAACTTAGTGGTTCTATAATCAGTAAGGTTTAGGAGTAGATGGTAGTGAACTTAGTGGTTCTATAATCAGTAAGGTTTAGGAGTAGATGGTAGTGAACTTAGCGGTTCTATAATCAGTAAGGTTTAGGAGTAGATGGTAGTGAACTTAGTGGTTCTATAATCAGTAAGGTTTAGGAGTAGATGGTAGTGAACTTAACGGTTCTATAATCGGTAAAGTTTAGGAGTAGATGGTAGTGAACTTAGCGGTTCTATAATCGGTAAGGTTTAGGAGTAGATGGTAGTGAACTTAGCGGTTCTATAATCAGTAAGGTTTAGGAGTAGATGGTAGCGAACTTAGCGGTTCTATAATCGGTAAGGTTTAGGTGTAGAAGGCAGTGAACTCAGTAGTTCTATAATCTTTAAGGTTTAGGAGTAGATGGTAGTGAACCCAGTGGTTCTATAATTGGTAAGGTTTAGGAGTAGATGGTAGTGAACTTAGCGGTTCTATAATCGGCAAGGTTTAGGAGTAGATGGTAGTGAACTCAGTGGTTCTATAATAGCTAAGGTTTAGGAGTAGATGGTAGTGAACTTAGTGGTTCTATAATCGGTAAGGTTTAGGAGTAGATGGTAGTGAACTTAGCGGTTCTATAATCGGTAAGGTTTAGGAGTAGATGGTAGTGAACTTAGCGGTTCTATAATCGGTAAGGTTTAGGAGTAGATGGTAGCGAACTTAGCGGTTCTATAATCGGTAAGGTTTAGGTGTAGAAGGCAGTGAACTCAGTAGTTCTATAATCTTTAAGGTTTAGGAGTAGATGGTAGTGAACTCAGCGGTTCTATAATCGGTAAGGTTTAGGAGTAGATGGTAGTGAACTTAGTGGTTCTATAATCGGTAAGGTTTAGGAGTAGATGGTAGTGAACTTAGCGGTTCTATAATCAGTAAGGTTTAGGAGTAGATGGTAGTGAACCCAGTGGTTCTATAATTGGTAAGGTTTAGGAGTAGATGGTAGTGAACTTAGCGGTTCTATAATCGGCAAGGTTTAGGAGTAGATGGTAGTGAACTTAGCGGTTCTATAATCAGTAAGGTTTAGGAGTAGATGGTAGTGAACTTAGTGGTTCTATAATCGGTAAGGTTTAGGAGTAGATGGTAGTGAACTTAACGTTTCTATAATCGGTGGGGTTTAGGTGTAGAAGGCAGTGAACTCAGTAGTTCTATAATCTTTAAGGTTTAGGTGTACATTATAGTGAACTAAGCAGTTCTGTAATCGGTAAGGTTTAGGAGTAGATGGTAGTAAACTCAGCAGGTCTATAATCAGTAAGGCTTAGGAGTAGAAGGCAGTGAACTCTGGTTCTATTATTTGTAAGGTTTAAGTGCAGATGATAGGGAACTCAGTGGTTCTATAATTGGTAAGGTTTAGGTGCATATGGTAGTGAACTCAAACCTTTTATAAACGGTAAGGTTCAGCTGTAGATGGTAGTGAACTCAGTGGGTCAATAGTCAGTAAGATTTAGAAGTAGACGCCATTAAACTTAGCAGTTCTACAGTCAGGAAACTCATAGGTTTAGGAGTCATTGGTAGTAATCTCTTCATCTTGGTTCTTTCATGGTGGCTTACCTTAACGTATTGGACATCGCAGAGGATGTGCACAGAGTAGTCGGGGACGTAGAGGTTGTTGTTGCTGTTGCTGAGTTGGTTTGTGCTCCCCCCGTAGTCATTGCGTTCTCTGTTAGGGGATTCAGAACGATTCAAGCCACTGCAGCGAGAAGGGGATCTGTTTACTATGGACAGCCAGGTAGGGAGGAAAAGAAAGAAGAAAATTGGACAGAAAGTAGGATAAAGAAGGACAGCAAAGGAAATATACCAAGTTAGATGAATACAACTACCTAGGAGCTCTGTTCAGAGAAGACTAATCATCACAATGCAGAAATAATACAAGTTGACAGCAATCCCTCCCAGGAGTAACCCATGAAAATCTACATCTTCAGGTTAAAGAGAACCGGTCACAACCGGCATAAGGCAAGAATTGGATTAGTTACATATTTTATAATGGTGGGTTTACTAATGAAGGATGATTATCTGTCTCCATGATTAGCTTTACTTACATATCTAAAGTCTGTGGGTACAACCAATATAGTGGCAGCTGGACTGTATACCTCTAATATTCTTCCACCGCACCACAAAACCTCTGATATTTGTATACTAAACTATGACTAGGGTTTTGGCAACTCTTTCCCGTGTTTTTGCTTTTGGTCAGTGAGGCCGTCCATCATTTTTAGAAGCCTACAGCCAGGTACAGAAGGTGGGACATTGTCTTACTGCTCCTAATTAGAGTCAGTATTTGCACAATAGAGAGCCCTAAGGTTTTCATTCAATGGTTTTCAGGTTCTCAAGAGCTCTGGGAGAAAACAGATAAGAGCCAATACCTGAAGGTACCCCCCCAATATAGTCCACCTGCCACTTTAATACCATGAAAGTTACCAAAAGAACACTTTGCATTTAAAGCACCTGGAAACTTCAAACTATTAGATGTCTTTGTTTCCATACTAGTAGTAGCACATATATGGTAATGGATAGATTGAGGGCAGGTATGCCTGGAGGGAGCCCTCTCCTCCTTAAAGGCACAGGGGTGCACTGGACACCCAACAAACAGCACAAAGGTGTCCAGTGCGCCCCCTTACCAAACAACCAACAGTACAAATAAATGGCGGCTGCCAAACCTATAACTGGCCTTAACAGCAAGGAGCATGTGGAAAGGGGACACATATCAATATACACTCTATTACCAAAAGTATTGGGACACCTGCCTTTTCACACACATGAACTTTACTGCCATCCCAGTCTTAGTCCGTAGGGTTCAATATTTAGTCGACCCACCCTTTGCAGCTATAACAGCTTCAACTCTTCTGGGAAAGCTGTCCACAAGGTTTAGGAGTGTCTATGGGAATGTTTGACCATTCTTCCAGAAACGCATTTGTGAGGTCAGGCACTGATGTTGGACGAGAAGACCTGGCTCACAGTCTAAACTCTAATTCATCCCAAAGGTGTTCTATTAGGTTGAGGTTAGGACTCTGTGGAGGCCAGTCAAGTTTCTCCACCCCAAACTTGCTCATCAATGTCTTTATGGACCTTGCTTTGCGCAGTGGTGCGCAGTCATGTTGGAACAAGAAGGGCCACCCCCAAACTCTTCCCACAAAGTTGGGAGCATAAAATTGTCCAAAATATCTTGATATGCTGACGCCTTAAGAGTTCCCTTCACTGGAACTAAGGGGCCAAGCCCAACCCCTGAAAGACAACCTCACACATTAATCCTCCCTCCACCAAATGATTTGGAGAGATGACCCAATACTTTTGGGAATATAGTGTGGATTAGTGAGTTTGGGCTGGAGGAACTTGACTGGCCTGCAAAGAGTCCTGATCTCAACCTGATAGAACACCTTTAGAATGAATTACAGCGGAGACTGCGAGCCAGGCCTTCTCGTCCAACATCAGTGCCTGACATCACAAATACACTATTGGAAGAATGGTCAAACATTCCCATGGACACTCCTAAACCTTGTGGACAGCCTTCCCAGAGGAGGTGAAGCTGTTATAGCTGCAAAGGGTGGGCCAACTCAATATTGAACCCTGCAGACTAAGACTGTGATGCCATTATCATATACATGTAAAGGCAGGTGCCCTAATACTGTTGGTAATATAGTGTATTTGTGATCCTACTATGGAGGATCTCAAAATATATAGAGTTAGGATTGCAGATAACACTGGGGTGCTTTGTCACAGCCTCTGCAGCTTACACATGTATTTGCAAATGTGTGCAAACTAACATGAACTCTTAAGCTGGATAGTTTAGATTTACCAAAACCATATAATATGAGGTCAAACCTAAACACTTTCAGTTTGTATGCAATCAGGCTGGCCCTTGCACTACATGGCTGAAGGTAAATCTAAAGGAAATTTAACAACAAAAGTTGTATAGTGTGTATCAAGCTTTAGACAGGACAACATTGTTCGTTGCAGGCTGGTTGGTAAGTTGAGCTGGGAATTTTTCTTTGTTGTTTACTAGTGTAGCACCCCCATAGTAATAGGTGCTGTGTAAATAGGGCTTTGTGATAGGAGAGGCAAATTTGTTCAGGCCTGACTGTTGTGCAGGCCTGATTGTTTGGTTCTGGGCTGGGAGTGGCTCAGTGAGGACTAGGTGGATCACAGATGGTGTCATCAGAACCTCCCACTTCTTTCCAGAAAGTGCTAGTGTTTTCTGGAAGGAGAGGTGGAAGGGGAGGTGTAGCCATCTGCGGTGTTCTTAGGAGCCCTGACCAATCCTCAACCTGGATTGGCAGGGGGCAGGCCTCCTTAAATACCCAGGATCAGCCTAGTCTGGGAGGAGAGCGTTGGGTAGAAGAGTGAGATGTAGCAGAGGTTGCTGAGGCCTCACCTGGGAGCCCCCAGTCTGGGGGGGGGGTGACCTTGAGGCCTGGTGGGTCGGGTATAGCCAGGAGTAGAGAGAGATCCTGGAGTAGCACATGGGAGCAGGGGAGCAACAGAGAGGCTACAGGAAAGGGTCTTTAAAGGATCCATCAGTGTTGCTGTTGGTGAGCGACCACCCTGGGAGCTGGAGAAGAGGACTGCAGCCGGCTGGTAGGATACAGTGGACAGCCTGTGGAGGTCAGAGGAACCAGTCAGGGGAGTGGTGTCACTGGGCAGTGGAGCAGGCCAGAGCAGCAAGAAGGGCTGAGGTGGCCTGGAAGAGGATGGGCTGGGAGTAGTAGTCCATCAAGCCCTGCTAGCACATTTGTACTCAGCTACACTTCGTGGCCCTTGCCTGTAATGGGCGGTCCGGAGGTCCTGCGGTCAGTAATGCAGGCCTCCCCATGTGCTAGCTAGGGTGGAAGAAGATGTAATGGGGGTCTGATAAATATCCCTTCAGGCCTCGCTGGCAAGAAACAAGTTTTGTGGAGAAGAGAAGTGAAGGAGAGTAACGGTCAGCAAGTGACAGTGCTGGAGGAAGAAGGAATGTATATACTGCAGTGTATATAGAATGATCCCGTTTCTGATTTCTTGGGGCATCCCACAGTCATCCCAACCCCATCCAAGTTCATCCCCTCAATAAAACACAAAAAACAAAGTACTGGCCTGTTCAGTGACTCCGGATGAAAGGAAATGTGTGATTGAATGTGACAGGTGAACCACAACTACCAGCCACCCCTAAGGGGGCTATTGGCTACACCAGGGGTAGGCAACCTGAGGCCCTCCAGCTGTTGCAAAACTACAAGTCCCATCATGCTTCTGGGAGTAATTGTAACTGCCAGCCTTGAAATGCCTCTGTTAAGGTCAGTTATAGGTTTGGGCATTTGCAGTTTGCTTGTACTTTAGATTGCAAGCTCTTCGGAGACGGGGACTGATGTGAATATACAGCTGACCTAGACCTGGCCTGTACATTCCTCCGGTATTCCCAGAACTCCCTCTCAGAAGAAGAAGGTGAGCAGTGATGTAGCACTATGAATATCAGAAGCCCTCTAAGGACAAAGACATCTTCCTTAAGCTGGCCATACTTTACTAGATTTTCAGGTGAATGTTCCTACTAATATTTGAATGAATGTTCTAAAAATTTAAATTTTCGAACCAAATTTTATTAGTGCATGGCCACCTTTACATTGAGTCTTTTTTGCTGGGTAATCCATTCATCCGTATTCCATAAATGATCATTAATACACAATAAAAGGAAGTAACAGACAATGACTTTCCCGATGGAGGTTTCCATGCACACGGGGATCAGCTCCAGAACATTCATATATCCATATGAATTCAACCCATTTTCATGATGGAAGTAGAGCCATGCACATTACCTGGGGAGCCAGCCAAGGATTCCCCTCTGCTGAAACCGAAGGTGCGAGATACGGACACGGGTACTGGGAGGGCAGAGCAAAACCGGGAGTAAGATCGGGATGAAAGCATAACAAATACAGAGCACACACCGGAAAGAGGGATCTCAATGGACAAGAATCGTAACAATGTGGAAATCTATCTATATGGAGAACACACAAGAAGACGATTAGTGGCATGAAAATGGGTTGTAATTAACAGAATTAGCAAAAAGGCTTTATAAACACTTAGGAAAGCAAAGAAAATCGTATTAATAAAATGTTAGGATTCCAAATAAAATAATGCAGAACTTACCATTGGCTCTGTACTCTGTACACAAATGGATTGAAATGAACTCTATTAATAAACATTGTTCTCCTTCAATCTGGCTATGTACTAAACAGCACTGCACTTTGCACAGTTGAAAGTAGACTTTGACCTACCCCCCCCCCCTCCTTTCTATTTTTCTATTTCCAACTCAGACGTGCTCTTAGGGCCCAATTTGGCACTGTTTCTTCCCCACTGTGTCTACCCCCATTGGAGCAAGTACTGAGAAGGTCAGACACAAAAACATTAACTTGGGAATATTACTCTGTTCTAATGGCAGATTCCAATCCTAGGTTTGCTGCTGCACAGACCTGTTCGACCAATTTGAACATAGACCTGGTGGAGGAAGACTGGTCAGAGTTTGTAGACACATTTAAGAGCTCAGTAATTTCATCCAGGGATAAGATTATTCAGATAAAGATATTCCATCAAAGCCACCTCACCCCTCTTAGGATGTGTAAAATGGGCCTGCGACCCACACCTTCATGTTTTGGAGGCTGTGGGGGGGGGGGCAAGGCTGACTTCATTCACTGCTTTTGGTCCTGTCCTATAGTATATATGTTCTGGTCAGAATTGGACTCATCCCTTAGTACTGCTCTGGGGTTACCTAACTTCCTGCAGCTCCCAAGAGCTTTTTGCTTGGTGTTTTTGGCGAATTGTCTGCCCCCCCCCCCCACACATATGTGAAACGTCTGTTACGTATATTGTACTTCTATGCTAAAAAGACTATACTTCTTTCCTTGAAGGGATCCCCCCCCGCTTAACATTAAATACCTGGATCAGACTGATAATTGATAGTCTACCCCAGAGTTTCTCAACCAGGGTTCCGTGGAACCCTAGGGTTCCTCCAGAGGTTGCTAGGGGTTTCCGTGAACAATGGTTAATTTCTACCTCTCAGATAAATTCCCAATGATACCATTGGTCTTTTTATCTATCTGTAAGGGGGTAATTCTTCCCAATGACCACAAGTGTAAGGAGCATTCTTCCCAATGACCATCACACTAATGTATCATGAGTTGTAGATTTTTCATATTTAACAGGGGTTCCCAGAGACCGGGGAACTATTTCAAGGGTTCCTCGGTGTTGAAAAGGTTGAGAAAGGCTGATCTACCCTTATATAAGCTCACTTTTGAGCTCAGGAAGAAACCTCGTCTTTTTGATAAGCTGTGGCACACATGGGTATCCAGCCCCCCTCACTGTGGCCCCAGCGGAGTCTGACACTTGATAAGGTCCCCCTTTTATCTGTGGACTTTCCATACCTCCCTTATGGTACTGCAACACAGATGTATACGGACTGATGTTCATATAAATAGAGCAATTTGAATTAAGCTTATTTATGCAGTCACTGTACAGAGGGAAATGAGAATAACTACTTCATTTACTGAGAACTGAGAGACATGGGCGGGTGATGTTGCACCCAGTTACTGTGATTGTAATTGTATTTTCTGTTTTCTTGTAAAACTCAATAAATATATCTATATATAAAAAAAAAATATATATATATCTATATAAAAAAAAAACAGCACTGCACATCAGTATGGGCGTCCATCCTATACATCCATTCATCCATACTATATATACATTGTACTAAATCTATTCTGCACCTTCATGAGCAAAGTCATTGGGTCACCAGGCTTTGCCCATTTTAATCTTTGTAATTATTTTACATGGCCAAAGTGTGATTGGGACAATAAAGCCATCCATCAACCTAAATCCCCCATTGGAGAGAGAAACAGATTTCCATAACAAGGCACTTAAGGCCCGAACACACGATGCAAAAACCAGACGGGAATTTTCGTTCGACAGTCTGTCTTCGAAAATTCTTACCGTTAATATGCCCCTTTCGACAGTCGATTTTCTTTTTTCGCCAGACAAAAGCTGGATGTGCAGACTAGTAAATTTTTGTTTATCGACAAGGCCACGTCTGATTTTCCGATGGTGTGTACAGAAATCCGACACACACAAAAGTCGAAAGTACAAACAGGCATGTTCGGAACCCCAGGAACGACCCGGAAGTGTTCGGTCGTGTAAACTGGCGAGCGTAATTCACAATTAACATTCGTGAAGCGGCAATTGAAATTACGAAATGCAGCGCACATTATCATCATTTTAATGTCTTTTTAATAGCAAAATTAGCGGAAGGGGCCCAAAGGGTGAAGCACCAAAAATTAACTTCCTCTTCATACGCTCGTACTACGTCACTACGTTCGCCTTTGTCGAATGACAAATTTCGTATCGTCAGTAAGCTGTTTCCGCTTGCATCACTGCATCATGCTCGCATACTTCTCCTTCAATTAAAAACCACGAAGTGGGAAACCCGGGGAAGGCGATTAAAACGATAATTTTTCTGTAATTTTACTACTATTACACGCGACGTAAAGCATTAAAGTTAACGGCGAAGTGCTTACAATTAACACTTAATGCGAGCGGTCAAATGTGCTGGCTTGTGAAGGCCCAGCAAGGACCCCAAGGCTTGTACGGACAAACATGAAAGCTGAAAACACACACAGCCTAAAGACATGTGTGGTAGCCTTTTAGTCTGCACCGGAACAGCTATTTGTTTTTAAATGATCAGACGTGTAGGTCGAAAACAGACCGCTTTTTTCTTTTAGCTGACAGCTTTCCCCGTATAATTGCCA
>BLSH010182650.1:729066-740986 GCA_018402905.1 Glandirana rugosa
CAGGAATCCCCATTGCCTCCGGTTAAGTGAAGTTTATTTTCAGGTTCGAGAGTTTGCCATAGGTGTCTAATTCTCGTAGCAGGTTTGGTAGTGAGATCTCTGGATTTGGTAGAGTAAAAAATAGGCTGTGTGCGTATGCAGCTATCTTGTGTTGGGTGTCACCGAGCTTTACCCCCTGAATGTCTGGATTTAACCGGATTGTGCACAGGAATGGCTCTAGGGATAGGGCAAATAGGAGGGGAGAAAGAGGACAGCCTTGCTGTGTTCCATTGCTAGTGTGAAAGGGCTCAGATAAAACTCTATTGGATTTCACCTGGGCTGAGGAGTAAAGCCCCGTACACACGGTTTGACGATTGCACGTACAATCGCGTTGAATCGTTAGTTGGCTGTTGTATGCAGCATACTGACTGCACTACACAATCGTACGGCCGGGGAAAGAATGTTCAGGTGCATGTAATTAGCATCCAGCCATTCCTGACTTTGGGCATGCGTGTGTTGCACAATACAACTTTGTTGAACCAACTGCTCTGTACACACGATACAACGGTCGTACGAGAGCTTGTTGGTACAACCAAGTTTTCTAGTCTGCTCATACAACTCCCCTTGTACGACCGTCGTGAGTACGACCTGTTGTATGCGATCGTCGAACCGTGTGTACGGGGCTTTAGAGTAGATTTTAACGATCCATTGGAGCATTGTGTCGCCAAGGCCGATGTGACGGAGTACCGAGAACAACAGAAAATTCCAGTTCACTCGGTCGAATGCCTTTTCGGCATCGGTGCTGAGGAAGATGCATGGGTTATGAGTAACGTTCGCATTATGAAGTAGGTTAAGTACTGGTGGTGTTATCCCTTGCTTCTCTCGTGGGGATAAAGCCCACTTGATCTAGGTGGACAAGTGATTGTAGGTGTCGGGCTAATCTGTTAGCTAATATATTGGTGAATAGTTTTAGATCTATATTCAGGTGTGAGATGGGGCGGTAGCTACCGCAGATTGCGGGGTCCTTACCTTCTTTATGAATTACTGAGATATGGGCTCTTAGTGTGTCTCTCGGGAATATCGCATCAGAGCCGACCGCATTAAAAAAATTTCACCATGTAGGTGCCTAAGACTGGGAGGAGGGTTTTGTAATATTGCAGACTGTAGCCTTCCAGGCTTGGGGCCTTATCCGGCTTCATTGCTCCTATCGCTCACTGGATTTCCTCTAGCGTCATAGGAGAGTCAAGTTCTTCCCTAATCTCGCTGGGGAGGGAGGGGAGTTGGGATGTTTCCAGATATTTTTGTATTGCCGACTGGGAGGGTGGTTGATCTGTGATATTATAGAGTGAGGTGTAAAATGCGCAGAATTCCTCTAAGATTTGTTTAGGAGACAATGGTACTTTTTAAATTGAAAAGGAATGTATCAACCTCATTCAAAACTTACCAGTATATCATATCATAAACAGTGTTGAATATGGAAAAAATCCCAAAAACGTGCTGGTTCCAAATCAGAACAAACTTACAGTGAAAGAAGTTGAGGTCTGTGTCTTGAAAGAAAGGATGGCACCCAAACCAACAAGTAGTGCTCTTATTTTCACCCAAATATTTTACTCCACACTCAGAAATATATGACCTCTTTTCGCAAAGGAGGTCAAACACGCTTGAGGTAAGTATATCACCCAATATACTGCATATACTCGATCACCAATGGAATCCTAAGCCTTTAGCTGGCTAGATGGGATCATCTCTTGTAAAGTGCTCCTGTGCCTGTAAGAAATCCTGCATATGCCCCTTTCACAGGGGAGAAATGTAAAGGAATCTCTCATAATGTAGCATATTAGTTTTTTATTAAGAAGTGATTAAAATTACACTTACAGTACATCAATGATAACTGTCATAGGTATGTGAAAAACTAAAAAAATGCTGGTTTGCATTTCACCTGGGTTCCATCCAACAGAAGTGATGTGTCTTGGAAAGTCTCGTCCAACACGTTTCATCAGCAATGTCTGATGTCATCGTGGTCACATTTTCGGACACGTCTCCTCTCATATATATACAGTGGGGCAAAAAAGTATTTATTCAGCCACCAATTGTGCAAGTTCTCCCACTTAAAAAGATGAGAGAGGCCTGTAATTTTCATCATAGGGACACTTCAACTATGAGAGACAGAATGAGGAAAGAAAAATCCAGAAAATCACATTGTCTGATTTTTAAAGAATTTATTTGTAAATTATGGTGAAAAATAAGTATTTGGTCAATAACAAAAGTTCATCTCAATACTTTGTTATATACCCTTTGTTGGCAATGACAGAGGTCAAACGTTTTCTGGAAGTCTCCACAAGGTTTTTGCACACTGTTGCTGGTAGTTTGGCCCATTCCTCCATGCAGATCTCCTCTAGAGCAGTGATGTTTTGGGGCTGTCGCTGGGCAACACGGATTTTCAACTCCCTCCAAAGATTTTCTATGGGGTTGAGATCTGGAGACTGGCTAGGCCACTCCAGGGCCTTTAAATGCTTCTTATGAAGCCACTCCTTTGTTTGCCCGGGCGGTGTATTTGGGATCATTGTCATGCTGAAAGACCCAGCCACGTTTCATCTTCAGTGTCCTTGCTGATGGAAGGAGGTTTTTACTCAAAATCTCGCGATACATGGCCCCCCCTCATTCTTTCCTTTACACGGATCAGTCGCCCTGGTCCCTTTGCAGAAAAACAGCCCCATAGCATGATGTTTCCACCCCCATGCTTCACAGTAGGTATGGTGTTCTTTGGATGCAACTCAGCATTCTTTCTCCTCCAAACACAACAAGTTGAGTTTTTACCAAAAAGTTCTATTTTGGTTTCATCTGACCATATGACATTCTCCCAATCCTCTTCTGGATCATCCAAATGCTCTCTAGCAAACTTCAGATGGGCCCGGACATGTACTGGCTTAAGCAGGGGGACACGTCTGGCACTGCAGGTTTTGAGTCCCTGGCGGCGTAGTGTTATTGATGGTAGCCTTTGTTACTTTGGTCCCGGCTCTCTGCAGGTCATTCACTAGGTCCCCCTGTGTGGTTCTGGGATTTTTGCTCACCGTTCTTGTGATCATTTTGACCCCACGGGGTGAGATCTTCCGTGGAGCCCCAGATCGAGGGAGATTATCATTGGTCTTGTATGTCTTCCATTTTCTAATAATTGCTCCCACAGTTGATTTCTTCACACCAAGCTGCTTACCTGTTGCAGATTCAGTCTTCCCAGCCGGGTGCAGGTCTACAATTTTGTTTCTGGTGTCCTTTGACAGCTCTTTGGTCTTGGCCATAGTGGAGCTTGGAGTCTGACTGTTTGAGGTTGTGGACAGGTTGTGTCTTTTATACTGATAACGAGTTCACACAGTGCCATTAATACAGCATGGAGGACAGAGGAGCCTCTTAAAGAAGAAGTTACAGGTCTGTGACAGCCAGAAATCTTGCTTTTTTTGTAGAGGTGACCAAATACTTATTTTCCACCATAATTTGCAAATAAATTCTTTAAAAATCAGACAATGTGATTTTCTGGATTTTTTTTTTCTCATTCTGTCTCTCATAGTTGAAGTGTCCCTATGATGAAAATTACAGGCCTCTCTCATCTTTTTAAGTGGGAGAACTTGCACAATTGGTGTCTGACTAAATACTTTTTTGCCCCACTGTATATCCCTATTACTTGGGTGTATATATGAGAGGAGACGTGTCTGGACATGTGACCCCTGATGATGTCAGACGTTGCCGATGAAACACGCTTGGTAGACTTTCCTATGACACTTCTCTTTGATGTAAGTGTAATTTTAATTGCTTCGTAAACAAAAAACAGAATATGCTACACTATGAGAGATTCCTTTACATTTCTTCCCTGTGAACAAGGCATATGCAAGATTTCTTAAAGGCGCAGGAGCACTTTATAAGAGATGATCCCATTTTTCTCTGAAGCTTGAAGACACGCAGCTCTAATCCTTTATATTTCTGTTAGTTTGTTTATTTTATGTATTTAATTTTGTGCAGGGGATATTGTTGTTGTTTTCTACATAGATAATGGTGGCATATGTATGAATGGTGGTATGTACTAATGGCAATGCATGGACTAATGGTGGCATATGTACGAATGGTGGTCTTGACTAATGGTGGTACATATTACTGTCATTAGGTGGTATGTCTTAATGGTGGTATGGACTAATGGTGGGACATGGACTAATGTTGATATATTGTGTGCACTAATGGTGGTATGTACTAATGGTGGTACATGGACTAATGGTGGTATGTACTAATGGTGGTACATGGACTAATGGTGGTATGTACAAATAGTGGTACGTGGTCTAAGGGTGGCATATATAGTAATGGCGTTATGTACTAGTGGTGGTACATGGACTATATATATTGTATGTACTAATGGTGGTATGTACGCATGGTGGTACATGTACTAATCGTGGTACATGGTCTGAGGGTGGCATATATATGTAGCGCACCCCACGTAGGAGTCGTTGGTAAATTGGGATCCCCCACTCTGCACAGCCAGGCACACCAAATCTTCACAGTATCCCAGAGTCTATACAGTATATACAGTCTGTATACACTCCTCTTCCTCCAGCACTCACTCGCTTAAAGGAAAAAAATCACAGACCGAGCTGGAACACTGTTTGATGAATCTGACAAAAGGCACTTAGTCAGATTAAGCAAAAGCCCTTTACAGGCAGGGACCATGGGCCCCTTTGGTTGTATAGCAAAGTCAGTGTCCAGCATACATTTCTGTGGCTACTGATCCCCGTACCACCTCATCAGGTACTATTAGCCCACCTGGCTGTAGCTGCCTCTCTCACTAGCGCTCCTGGCTACTTCCGATTGTCCTCCCAGACTGACACTCACCAGCCCACCAAGCTGACTTCTTATGGAGATCTCCTGGACATGCTGACTCTCTCTCCTGCTATCCTCAAACTTGCTCCCGTGCATCGATGATAGGATGTGTGTTGTAGAGGGTCCCTCCATCACCCGAGCCCCAGGCCCGAGGTCACCCTCCCACTCCAGACTAGGAGGTTACCCTCAAGGGCCACGACAGCCTCCTCAGTACTCATTCTCCATCATCCACCCGACTGCCCCTGCTGGCCTCCACCAGAGATGGATCGTATCAAACTGAGGCTTCACCAGAGATGGATTGTATCAAAGTGAGGCTTCACCAGAGATGGATTGTATCAAAGTGAGGCTTCACCAGAGATGGGTCATATCAAAGTGGGGCTTCACCAGACATGGATGACATCAAAGTGGGGCTCCTCCAGAAATGGATTATATCAAGTGGGGCTACATCAGACATGGATCATATCAAAGTGGGGCTCCACCAAAGATGGATGATATCAGATGGGGCTTCACCAGAGATGGATGATATCAAAGTGGGTCTCCGCCAGAGATAGATGATATTAGGTGGGGCTCCACCAGAGATGGATGATATCAAAGTGGGCCTCCACCAGAGATGGATAATATCAAAGTGAGCCTCCACCAGAGATGGAGGATATCAAAGTGGGGCTCCACCAGACATGGATGATATCAAAGTAAGGCTCCACCAGACATGGATGACATCAAAGTGAGGCTCCACCAGACATGGACGATATCAAAGTGGGGCTTCACCAGAGATGGATGATATCAAAGTGGGGCTCCACCAGACACGAATCGTATCAAAGTGGAGCCGCCAGAGAGGAATTTTATCAAGTGGGGCTCCACCAGAGATGGATGATAGCAAAGTAGGGCTCCACCAGAGATGGATGATATCAAACTAAGGTTGGTAACTTACCTGGAGGATTAAAATAAAATAGTCCACCGGCTTATTGCGTTGGTAAAGATAGTGCTCTGTAGACCTTTTATTTTTCTCATCAAACTTTAGCTCTTGAATCACATGTGGGTGTTTAAGAAGGCGTAAAAGAATTTTCTCAGACAGGAAAGGAGCTTTGAAAGGCTCGATCTCTGAAAAAAATGGCAATGTTAGAAGGTGTTCAACCAATCCAATGTAAGGCAGATATATCAATCATGTATGATGGGTTATGTATGGATCAGCACCAATGAAGCATTTCCAGATACCTTCAGTCTGTGCCAAGCATTGTGCAATGGTCACCCAAGGGAAAATAAAACTATTATTAAAATGCTCATAGATGTAAGGGAACCACAGGTCCAGTATAACCATAGTAGTTAAGGTCATCCTGAAGTGTAGAAAAATCTATGTTTCTGCTGGCACAATACAGAAGCCATCTTTTTAGGTAAGAATGGTCTACCTGTTCATTACCCAGAGTGCCATGAATCACTGAGTGCATTGCCAATATTCTCCAAATTTTCTGGGTAAGAACATGGTCCTGGCCCTTCTCAGCACACTAATGGGGGTGGGGGTTCAATATCACTGACCACCAGCCTAGACTTTATAGTACTTTAGCTGGAAATAGGTATTAAACATCAGAATTGCATGGGCAACACAAACTAGTTACACCCCCTTAATGACCAAAGTCAAAACCTTAACTCCCGAACCATAGGTGTGCACAGCCTATTGCATTAGGCACCCCCAAAGTTCAAAAATATTTGTGTGTGTGTGGGCATGTGTATATACTGTATACTGATGGTGTCAGTAGGGCAGAGGTCGGTGTCAGCAATTTTTATTCTATTTTATTTTTAGGAGCCCCGTTAGGGACATTTGGTGAAATATGAGGGGTCTAAACAGGGGGAATCTATGCCACACAGGGCAATTAGGGAGTGCCCAGGCACACCCTGTGCGCACGTCTATGCCCCGAACCCAGTTCTGCAGCTTTGATATGTGTTAATAAAACTGTACATATCTTTACAGCAACTTCATGTATCCGGGTGAGTTATAATTAGTTTTTTGAGGATAAATTGGGTCTTAATTTGGTAGTAAATGATAATGAGTTCTCCTGATTATTTTTTTATTATCAAAGGAAATCAGGCCCAAAATAATAATTATAAAAAAAATTAAACGTTAGCTATATATTTCTTGCCATTACCATGATTTAAGGTCTTTAGTCTTTGACTCCTGGAGGCCGCCTGTCTCCCAGTGTGTGTGTGACACAGAAGCCTGATCCTGACTGCTCTTAACAGGCCTCCACCCAGCTAGGCAATCAGTCTCCTGGTAGGTCAGAAAACCCGGACCCAGGACTGGGGATCTCATCCCACCTGGATCTCTAAGAAATCCCCGGGCTCCAGATCCCGAAAGAGACTTTAAACAATACTGAAGGAAACTGAAAAGCTAGTTTCCTCCTTACTGCACAACGTCTCTGGAGCCCCTCAACCTGCCTGGTTGAGAATCCTGGGCCATCCCTACCATCTAGACCAGGGATATGCAATTAGCAGACCTCCAGATGTTGCAAAACTACAAATCCCATGAGGCATAGCAAGACTCTGACAGCCACAAGCATGACATCCAGAGGCAGAGGCATGATGGGACTTGTAGTTTTGCAACAGCTGGAGGTCCGCTAATTGCTTATCCCTGATCTAGACCCTGGCAGGGCAATGCTCTGCCACAGGAGAAATAGACAGAATGGGGGACATTTATCATTGCGGTTGCACAGCTTGTAACAGCAATACGGTCTCAATGCTTAAATGTCACAAAATGTGTCCTAATTACTATGAATGTGATATCTGCCTGTACTAAGTGACCGGGGGGGGGGCGACACCTCAGGCATCCAGGATGGGGAGACTAGCTTCTACAATTTGGAACACTCTACTGGCTGCTTACTGCCTTGCTTATACCATGTCCGGAGAACCAAGGGGATACATCATTCGTGGACTTTCATCATGTGACTGTGGATGTTGGATCTTCATTCACGGGTATGTCTGGAGATCATATAATGATATAGAATGGAGGGGGAGAAGAGGAAGCCCCATCCAGGTTCCTCCCTATTCTCTTGGCATGGTACAAGCAAAGTTGTAAGTAGCCATTTAGGGGCATTGGAATTTGTAGTAAGAAGTCACCCCTGCCTGCTGGTGTCCCCTGTGTATCCCTGTACCTGCCTTTTATAGGGGATTATATGGTCACATCTGATGGGTCGAGCTTGTTGGAGACTATCACAAACAAACCAACACGGTATACAGTATCTTTTGCTATAAATATATGTTGACAATTGTAGAACGCCCATTCATTTAGGCCACCCTATTTGTCCCTGTATTGTTGTATAACAGTGTAAATTTGCTGTCCCCTCAAAATAACTCAACACACAGCCATTAATGCCTAAACCGCTGGCAACAAAAGTGAGTACACCCCTAAGTGAAAATGTCCAAATTCGGCCCAAAAGTGTCAATATTTTTTGTGGCCACCATTATTTTCCAGCACTGCCTTAACCCTCTTGGTGAAGCTTCACAGGTTGCCACTGGAGTCCTCTTCCACTCCTCCATGACGACATCACGGAGCTGGTGGATGTTAGAGACTTTGCGCTCTTCCGCCTTCTGTTTGAGGAGGCCCCACGGATGCTCAATAGGGTTTAGGTCTGGAGAAATGCTTGGCCAGTCCATCACCTTTACCCTCAGCTTCTTTAGCAAGGCAACTGGACGTCTTGGAGGTGTGTTTGTGGTTGTTATGTTGGAATACTGCCCTGTGGCCCAGTCTCTGAAGGGAGGAGATCATGCTCTGCTTCAGTATGTCACAGTACATGTTGGCGTTCATGGTTCCCTCAATGAACTGTAGCTCCCCAGTGCTGGCAGCACTCCTGCAGCCCCAGACCATGACACTCCCACCACCATGCTTGACTGTAGGCAAGACACACTTGTCTTTGTACTCCTCACCTGGTTGCCATCACACACGCTTGACACCATCTGAACCAAATATGTTTATGTCGGTCTCATCAGACCACAGGACATGGTTCCAGTAATCCATGTCCTTAGTCTGCTTGTCTTCAGCAAACTCTTTGCAGGCTTTCTTGTGCATCATCTTTAGAAGAAGCTTCCTTCTGGGATGACAGCCATGCAGACCAATTTGATGCAGTGTGCGGTGTATGGTCTGAGCACTGACAGGCTGACCCCCCACCCCTTCAACCTCTGCAGCAATGCTGGCAGCACTCATACGTCTATTTCCCAAACACAACCTCTGGATATGACGCTGAGCACTGCACTCAACTTCTTTGGTCAACCATAGCGAGGCGCTGTTCTGAGTGGAACCTGTCCTGTTAAACCAACTGCTGTATGGTCTTGGCCTCTGTACTGCAGGTCAGTTTAAGGGGCTTTGCAATCTTCTTATAGCCTAGGCCATCTTTATGTAGAGCAACAATTCTTTTTTTCAGATCCACAGAGAGTTCTTTGCCATGAGGTGCCATGTTGAACTTTCAGTGACCAGTATGAGAGAGTGAGAGCGATAACACCAAATTTAACACACCTGCTCCCCATTGACACCTGAGACCTTGTAACACCAACAATTCGCATGACACCAGGGGAGGGAAAATGGCTAATTGAGCCCAGTTTGGACATTTTCACTTAGGGGTGTACTCACTTTAGTTGCCAGCGGTTTAGACATTAATGGCTGTGTGTTGAGTTATTTTGAGGGGACAGCAAATTTACACCGTTATACAAGCTGTACACTCACTACTTTACATTGTAGCAAAGTGTAATTTCTTCAGTGTTGTCACATGAAAAGATAGAATAAAATATTTACAAAAATGTGAGGGGTGTACTCACTTTTGTGAGATACTGTATACATATATATATATATATATATATATATATATATATATACACAGTCAGGTCTATAAATATTGGGACATTGACACAATTCTAATCTTTTTGGCTCTATACACCACCACAATGAATTTTAAATGAAACAAACAAGATGTGCTTTAACTGCAGACGTTCAGCTTTAATTTGAGGGTATTTACATCCAAATCAGGTGAACGGTGTAGGAATTACAACAGTTTGTATATTTACCTCCCACTTTTTAAGGGACCAAAAGTAATGGGACAATTGGCTGCTCAGCTGTTCAATGGCCAGGTATGTGTTGTTCCCTCCTTATCCCATTTACAAGGAGCAGATAAAAGGTCCAGAGTTCATTTCAAGTGTGCTATTTGCATTTGGAATCTGTTGCTGTCAACTCTCAATATGAGATCCAAAGAGCTGCCACTATCAGTGAAGCAAGCCATCATTAGGCTGAAAAACAAAACAAACCCATCAGAGAGATAGCAAAAACATTAGGTGTGGCCAAACTGTTTGGAACATCCTTAAAAAGAAAGAACGCACCGATGAGCTCAGCAACACCAAAAGACCCGGAAGACCACGGAAAACAACTGTGGTGGATGACTGAAGAGTTCTTTCCCTGGTGAAGAAAACACCCTTCACAACAGTTGGCCAGATCAAGAACACTCTCCAGGAGGTTGGTGTATGTGTGCCAAAGTCAACAATCAAGAGAAGACTTCACCAGACTGAATACAGAGGGTTCACCACAAGATGTAAACCATTGGCGAACCTCAAAAACAGGAAGGCCAGATTAGAGTTTGCCAAACAACATCTAAAAAAGCCTTCACAGTTCTGGAAGAACATCCTATGGACAGATGAGACCAAGATCAACTTGTACCAGAGTGATGGGAAGAGAAGAGTATGGAGAAGGAAAGGAACTGCTCATGATCCAAAGCATACCACCTCATCAGTGAAGCATGGTGGTGGTAGTGTCATGGCGTGGGCATGTATGGCTGCCAATGGAACTGCTTCTCTTGTATTTATTGATGATGAGACTGCTGACAAAAGCAGCAGGATGAATTCTGAAGTGTTTGGGGCAATATTATCTGCTCATATTCAGCCAAATGCTTCAGAACTCATTGGATGGCGTTTCTCAGTGCAGATGGGCAATGACCCGAAGCATACTGCGAAAGCAACCAAACAGTTTTTAAGGGAAAGAAGTGGAATGTTATGCAATGGCCAAGTCAATCACCTGACCTGAATCCAATTGAGCATGCATTTCACTTGTGGATTTGCAACCAAGTATTAAAAAGTGAAAGTTTGATTTATGATTGTTAATCTGTCCCGTTACTTTTGGTCCCTTAAAAAGTGGGAAGCACATATACAAACTGTTGTAATTCCTACACCGTTCACCTGATTTGGATGTAAATACCCTCAAATTAAAGCTGAAAGTCTGCAGTTAAAGCACATCTTGCTTATTTCATTTCAAATCCATTGTGGTGGTGTATAGAGCCAAAAAGATTAGAATTGTGTCGATGTCCCAATATTTATGGACCTGACTGTATATATATATATATATATATATACATATACATAGTGTATAGAAAATAATCACCCCCCTTCAAACTAATAACAGGTTGTTGCTTTGCAGCCTGAAATGAATTCCTTGCAGACTTAAAGAGGTTGTAAACCTCCATGGGGAAGTTGTACCTATAGGTAAGCCTATAATAAGGCTTACCTATAGGTACAGTAAATATCTCCTAAATGCGCCATTTAGGAGATATCTACTTTGTACTGCGTGATGATGTCATCGGCGCATGCGCTGTGAAGAAACAGCCCTCCGTGCCGTTTCTTCACTAGCGAGTGTCGGGAGTGACGCCTCGCAACTCCGGCCATTCACAGAGCCGGAGTCCGCAGCCCCAGAAGGAAGACGGGTGAAGGTGGATGCAGCCTCCAACGGGGACAGCGTGGGCTTCGTTTACAGGTAAGTGGCTAGTATGTGATGCATACTAGCACATTATGTTTTTACTTTGCAGGAAAACAAAAAAGGAAGTAAAACCCATCAGGGTTTACTTCCTCTTTAAGCCCCATTGAAAATCTGTTGAATGATTGAAGACTGCAGTCCACACAAACGGTCACCATCAAATGTAACTGAGCAGCTCTGCAATGAAGTGCAGGCGAATATTGCAAAGTCTAGATGTGCAAGGTTAGTAGAGACATCCCAACAGACTAAAGGCTGGAATCAAAGCAAAAGGTGGTTCAACAAAACACTGGCACAAGGGGGGGGGGGGGGGGG
>BLSH010182650.1:794741-805212 GCA_018402905.1 Glandirana rugosa
ACGACCCGGATGTACTAACTGTCTTGACTTTAGGTGGGTTACTTTCCCCGTCCGGTCCCTGTCAGTCCTGCCCCTCCGTTCGCGATCTACCACGACCTACAGGAGGTTGGTCCTTTATTCCGCCCGAGATAGACTAAACGACGCCGAAGATTAGTCCCGGCCCTGTTCCCCACCCGTCCTCCGTATCCGCACGTGTCCTCCCCACGGTCCACACGGACCCGTGTGGGAATCTTGAAACACACCACGGGTGATGGGGATGACGGGTCCGAAGGGGGTACAACAGGGGGTGTCACGACGACCGGAGGGAAACGTCGAGCCGACGACGTCCTCTTCAAAGTCCTACCTCTCGCCTCCTTTCGCGATTCACAAACTGAAGCATAGTACTAGACATAGTTCGCTATGCTTCAGTTATGAATGAACACAGTGAGTGAGTGTGTTCACTGTGTTCATTTAGAAAAGAAGGGGCCAGTAAATGACATATTGACTAGCGCTTTCCTCCGCTCTCCATCCTGAAACTTCTCCTGCAGCAGCCGAGCTGCAAAGGGAGGCCAGCAGCACTGTGGGGGACAACATGGGGGAAGCCTGGGCAGTAGGGGTAGTGGGCACCACACAAAGTTCTAAGGGTGTGCCCAGGCACACCTGGCACCCCTCCTGTGCACGCCTATGCCTCCTGCCCACCCCTTGTCCCGGCCCTGATTAGAAGCCGCAGCAAATCAGATAGAGCCCGCCTTATTTCCTGGTTGGAGGACATCCAGCACCATCTAGCGCTTGCCTCCCCGTCCTGACTGTCCCTGGCCTGCCCCTTTCATTGGGTGGATTTCAGTTCTGTCAATCATGTAGGCCCAGCATAACATGTGGGTTCTACCTCGGGTGGTCTGAATGCAAATACAGCCTTTCCAAGAAAGCCAGACTAACACCCACCCATCAAAGCAATCTGATATTTGCAGAACTCCTCCCAAGAGCCAGCCCACTGCTTGCATCAGAGCTGACGGTCTTGAGAAAAGCACAGACAGGGGGCTGTGATGGTATCAGGAAGCTGTGCAGTGTCCCTCCCACCAGCCATGATCGGCCTGCATTGCATAGAGAAGCACAGAGACCCCGGTGATGACATCACTGAGTCTAACATACGATGTGTAATGAAAGCACAAAGGGTTTATTTAAAAATGTTATCATCATGTTGATGGAGAAAGAGGGGGGAAGCAAAACATAAGCAGATTATGTGACACTAGAGCAGTAGGGTCACTTAACTGCCCGCTCCCCAGCTGCACATGCCCACCTTTCCGTGCCGGCTGTGGCAGCTGGTGGTATATATATATTCTTTTAGGAGGGGGGCAAGGAATGCACCCACAGCCAACCCCCACACTGATCGACGTGCATGTGGGATCCTCACAGCATATCAGGAAGTAGCCAGAAGCAGTCATGGAGATTCTGCAGCGTGGGGGGGCCGGCGGTCAGTGCTGGGACACAGAGCTGGCTAAAATCCCCCTGGGGGCACGTGAGTCTGGTGGTGGGCAGCTGAGTCAGGCTAGGCAGGAAGCCGAGCATGGGGGAGGTGGGCTAAACATTGCATGCACTAGCAAGCCATGGCTTCCAAGATGCGCACTGGGGGGGCACCGCTTCCTGTGGTAAAGCTAAAGGCACAGGTGTGTTAACCACAGCCCCTGCTGAAGCTAGTCGGACCACTGCTGCCATTGCTTCCCCTGAGAGACCAGAAGCGACCGGCAATCTGAGCCGCTGCGGCTGTCTGGTATTGTAGCTGACCCCTCATCTGTTTCCTCACAGTTTGTTACTAAAGATGACCTGCCGGCAGCCTTGCTAAGCTTGGAAACCAGGATTGTTGGTATGATTGCTTCTATCACACAGGGTACCAAGAATCGTGACAGGTCTCCTACCCCTAACCCTCCGATTCTGGAATGAGAATGGGTTGATGAGGGAGAGGAGGTAGCTACAGGGGATCTGGCTGATTCTTTTGCAGATGCTTCTGCTTCAGAGAGTCCTGAGCCAGAAGAGTCCCCAAGGACACCTGCCTCTCAAGCTCAGAGGCTGCTGATCCAGGCACTTACATGTAAGGTACCTTCACCATTCCGGTTACCTCCAGCAGAGAGTCCTGTGAGTGCATATTCCTCCCTTGGGTCATTAAAATACCACAAGGTGTGCAGGGGTTCTCTTTGCACCCTCTCCTTGAGAAGGTGATTTATTCTGACTGAGAGCATCCAGACAGATTGTTCATTCCTCCCAGGGCAGCCATCAGAAATTTTGGGGCCCCTTACACAGCTTTAGACCTGGGCCCCTTCCCCGTCTGCCCACCAACATTCCCCAGGGCCCACCCACTGGCCATCCTACCACATCCACCCACTGGCCAGGGGTGCACACATGTTGTAGCGGCAGTAGGAATTATACACCCTGTTACATTTACCAGGTGTACCCTGCCAAACATGACCCATTCAAGTGAAGTGAAGTGTGCAATGCATGCTAGTGTGGGATCCAAGGGGTTAAAAAAACAGTGCACAGGCAGCACAGCCTCATCCAATGCTTGCAATAAGACCTTGCGCCGAACCATAGGTGCTGAAGGTCCCAAACTTGGACCACTTGTGGTCTGGGGGGCCTTCTCCATGTGACCTTAGTTTGGTTGTTTTATCGCCTATGTTTCGGGAGAACGGTGTCCCCAAACCGGGTGCCTCCCCCCTCCCATAGGCTTCAAGTCCAAAATTCACCCGACAATTGCCAGTCAATGACTGGTCACTTTGGGGACCCGGTACGGCCGAACCATAGGTGCTGGAGGTCCCAAACTTGGACCAGTTGTTGCCCAGGGGTCCCTCTCTATGTGACCCAAGTTGGTATTTTTAGGGTGTCCCCAAACTGGGTGTCCCCCTCCCATAGACTCCAATGTTAAAGACGGCTAAAGTCTTTGTTGTAAGGGCCCCTTGAGACACTGGGGCTAGGGTTGCCACATCATCCCTTTAATCCAGGACACATATGAATTACACAGGTTGTTCTGTGGCTGATTAAGGTGGTAATTGAACTCACTTGGTGCCTTGTCTGCATTCAATTAGCCTCAGAACAACAACCTGTGTAATTCATATGAGTCCTGGATTAAAGGGATGATGTGGCAACTCTAACTGGGGCCCCTTACAATAGTACTGCCTGTACCCCCCTGATGGCAGCCCTGATTCCTCCTAAAAGGTTTTCTGTGTTATGTCCTATGGAGGAAAGCTTTTAAAGAAAGTGGAGAGTACCGACTGTCGATGCAGCAGTCACATCCCTAAGTAAATCCTTGACCTGTCCTGTTGATAATGCTCAGGTGTTTAAAAACCCTGCAGATAAAAAGCTGGAGTTCTTATTAAAGGCCTCTTTTTCTTTGGCTGGCTCTGCCATCCAACCTGCTGTAGCAGCGATTGGGGTATGCCAAGCCTTAAAGCAGTGGTTCTCAGGACCCACTAACAGGCCAGGTTTGCAGGATAACTGAAATACATCACAGGTGTTATCACGTGCTGCTCAGTGATTGCAGTATTCTAGTCTGCATCTCCCCAAGGTAATACTTAAAATCTGGCCTGTTGGTGGGTCCCGAGGACCGGAGTTGAGAACCACTGCCTTAAAGGATCAGGCTGAGAGACCCAGTGGAGAGGAAGAGCTGGATGAGGAGTTCATGGAGGTACCTCAAGCTCTATGTTTTGGTGTGGACAGCAAATATCCCGGTTGGCTCTATTATCCATGCATATGCGCAAGATTTTGTGGCTAAAGACCTGGTCATCTGAACTCCCCTGTAAGAAATTGCTAACAGGGTTCCCCTTTCATGGTGAATGCCTATTTGGGGAAGACCTTGACAAGTATATTAGGAATGTTTCTGGTGGTAAGAGTGTGCTGTTGCCGGTAAAAAAAAAAATGGTCAAGCGTCCCTCCTTCAGGGGTTCAGCTTCTGGTTCCTCTGATTTTTCCTGCCCTAGGCGGTCTCGATGGCCACAAGAGTCTGGATCCAGAGGTAATCAGCTGGGTCAAGGTCAGAAAAAGCCGTGGACCCAGAAGGCCAAGCCTGCCACCAAACCATCCTTGTAAAGGGGCGCCCCCACTCATGCGGGTGGGGAGAAGGTTGTTACAAATGTATGGGAAGTGCTGGTCCAGGACAAGTGGGTTGTCACCACAGTGTCTCACGGATACAAGCTGGAATTCCAAGCTTTCCCTCCTCTAAGATTCCCAAGATCCAGAGTACCTACGGATCCGGTAAAGAGGGGACGTTTGTTTCAAGCGTTAGACCACTTGATCCGGCAAGGCGTTATGGCAGAAGTGCCAACAACCGAGAGGACCACAGGTTTCTACTCAAACCTATTTACGGTCCCGAAGCCAAAAGGGTGAGGCGGGGGGGGGGGGGGTAAGGCCTATTCTAGATCTCACGGCCCTAAACCAATTTCTTGCGGTACAGCCGTTTCGCATGGAGTCAATAGACCTCAAGGATGCATGTTTGCATGCGCCAATTTTTGCTACCTCATCAGAGGTTTTTGCATTTTGCGATAGAAGAACGACATTACCAGTTTCTGGTTCTTTATTCTCAAACCTCTTCAACGGAGGCAATTGCACTCTCTGGATGTGGTGCCTGCTGTTAAGATCTATCAGGTAGACTGATGCCTCTTTTTTCCTGAAGGCCCTAGAAAGGGTCAGGTGGCATGCAAGGCAGCTATTTCGCTGTGGATTCGCCAGCTGATTAATCAAACTTATGGTTTAAAGGGGAAGGCTCCCCCATTCAGAGTGAGAGCTCATTTCACCAGGAGAGTAGGGACCTCCTGGGCTTCTGCCACCAGAATATGAGGCTGCTACATGGTCCTCAGTACAGACATTCATAAGATTCTATCAAGTGGATGTGGGAGCAGCGGAGGATTCCTCTTTTGGCCACAGCATATTAACCACTTGCCGACCGTCAACCGCAGATTGACGGCGACAAGGTGGCTCGATATCGCAAACCGCCGTAATACGACGGCGGCTGCGATATCATGCACTGTGAGCGCGCTGCCGGAGGCGCGCCCATGCACTCACTGTGTTCGGGGGGGGGGGGGCCAGGGGGCGGTGGACTCGATCTCCGCCGGCTACCCGCGATGCCCCCCCAGCACTGAAAGAACGGAGGTCCGTGTAAGTAAACACGGATCTCCGTTCTGTGAGAGGGGGAAGGGCTGTGATCACAGCCTTCCTCTACATGGAAGCTGTGATCACTTCCCTTCCCCTGCTAGGGCAGCCCCCATACAGTTAGAACACGCCCAGGGAACACAGTTAACCCTTAGAGCGCCCCCCCAGGTTAACCCCTTCACTGCCAATGGCATTTACACAGTAATCAGTGCATTTTTATAGCACTGATCGCTGTATAAATGCCAGTGGTCCCAAAAAAGTGTCAAAATGGTCCAACATGTCCGCCACAATATCGCAGTACTGCTTAAAATCGCAGATCGCCGCCATTACTAGTAAAAAATAAAAAAAAAATAAAAACTCCAGAAATGAATTCTCATCATCCGTAAACGCGGCCACTTTTGCGCAAACCAATCCATAAACGCCGATTGCAATTTTTTTATCACAAATATAAGGAAGAATATAAATCGGCCAAAACCGATGAAAAAAAAATGTTTTTTTGTATTTTTTTTTTACTTGTATTTTAGCAAAAAGTAAGAATTTTTTTTTTGCAAAATTGTTGCTCTTTTGTTTATAGCAGCGATCATGAAATACCACCAAAAGAAAGCTCTATTTGTGGGGAAAAAAAAGGACGTAAATTTAGTTTGGGTACAACGTCGCATGACTGCGCAATTGTCAGTTAAAGCAACGCAGCGCCGAGTCGCAAAAAGTGCTCTGGTCCTAAAGGGGGAAATCCTTCCGGAGCTGAAGTGGTTAAGGGCTGCGGTTTAATTGGGGTGTCTCCCGCCCCTTGCTCTGAGACTTCCCAGTAGTTAATGATTATATAGCCTGCTCTGTGTCCTCTGTGATGTATGAAAAAGAAAATTGGATTTTTTTTTTTAACAGATTACCTGTAAAATCCATTTCTCTGAGAACATCACGGGAAACAGAGGTCCCTCCTATCTCTGTCTTTGTAGAGTTCATTGCTTGCTACAAAACTGAAGCGCTCCCAGTTGGAAGGGGTTATATAGGGGCAGGACTTCCCGTCAAATTTGAATCACCAGTGTCCATTCACCTATAGGTGGCGCATAACCCAATAGTTAACGCTTATATAACCTGCTCTGTGTCCCGGGATGCACTCAAAGAAATGGATTGTACAGGTAAGCTGTGAAAAAAAAATCCAATTTTTATGTGCTGTAAATAAAAACAGACCGATAATTTTTAAATTAAATTATTTTTACTTTCTGCCTTCATGGAAGAAATTAGATTTTTTTAAATATTTTTACTGGATGTGTTTTATACACATTCAATAGAAAAAATTTTAAAAAATCTAATTTCTTCCTCAGTTTAGGCCAATTTTTATTTTGCAACATCATTTTTGGTAAAAAAAAAAATCCCAATAAGCGTATATTGAATGGTTTGCGCAAAAGTTATCGCGTCTACAAACTATGGGATACAGTTGTACTCATAAGTTTACATACCCTGGCAGAATTTATGATTTCTTGGCCATTTTTCAGAGAATATGAATGAGAACACAAAAACTTTTCTTTCACTCATGGTTGGTGTTTGGCTGAAGCCATTTATTATCAATCAACTGTGTTTACAATTTGAGGAAGTAAACCCTGATGGGTTTTACTTCCTCTTTTTTACCCTGCAATGTAAAAGCATAATGGGCTAGTATGCATAGCATATTAGCCCATTATGTGACACTTACCTGCATTGGAAGCCTGCAATGTCCCTGCTCCAGGCCGCGTCCATCCTCTGCCCCTCTTCCTTTTCGGGGCCGCGGACTCCGGCTCTGTGACCGGCCAGACATGCGCGGGAGCCGCCAATCGCGACACAATCTCAGTGAAGAGACGGCACGGGGGCTGTTTCTTCTCTGTGCATGTGCCCGATAACGTGGGCACATGCGAGTACACTGTATATCTCCTAAACTGTGCAGGTTTAGGAGATATGCAGGGAACCTACACACTTTAAATCAGTGGTGTCAAACTCAATTTCATTGTGGGCCACATCAGCATTATGATTGCCCATAAAAGGGCCGGTTGTATCTTTAAGACTATATGTCCAGAGTATCCCCTTCCCTTACATTAGATGTCAAGAGTCACCCCCACCATCAGAAGTTGAATCCTCCACCCTCCCTTACATCAAAGTGCACCCCCTTACCTTATGCTGCTGCTGGGAAGAAGCTGGATGCATTGCTGGAAAGCAGAAAGTACAGGGTCTGGAGGAGGACCAGAGGTGGGCTGGAGCTTCCCTGCAGCTGCAGGAGAGGTGCGAGGGCCACATGAAATGGCCTGGAGGGCCGGATTCGGCCAGCGGGCCTTGTGTTTGACACCTGTGCTTTAAATCATAATGACAACACAAACGACCCAAATGACCCTGATCAAAAGTTTACATACCCTGGGGATTTTGGCCTGATAACATGCACACAAGTTGACACAAAGGCGTTTGAATGGCTATTAAGGTTGGGTTCACACCATAGCGGTGTGAATTCCAGCCTGTTTGCCTGTGAGAAGGACTGGAGCCGCCAGCTCCTGTCCCCTCTTACAGTGCAGCAACTGACCGGGGAGGGAGGGGGGAGGGGGAAAGAACCCCGTTCAGTGCGGAACATATCTACGTGCCAGATGCGTTCCCATTGAACATAATGGGCTGGGAATTCGCACCGCATAGCACAGAAAATGGACGCGTTTTCTGTGCAACGCAGAGTGCGATTGCACCGCACCTATGTGAACCGGACACATTGAAAACAATGTGTTTTCAAGTGTGCTGCGAATTGGATGCGGTGTAAGCCACATCCAATTTGCATAGGTGTGAACCCAGCCTTAAGGTAACCATCCTCACCTGTGATCTGTTTGCTTGTAATTAGTGTGTGTGTATAAAAGGTCAATGAGTTTCTGGACTCCTGACAGACCCTTGCATCTTTCATCCAGTGCTGCACCGATGTTTCTGGATTCTGAGTCATGGGGAAAGCAAAAGAATTGTCAAAGGATCTGCGGAAAAAGGTAGTTGAACTGTATAAAACAGGAAAGGGATATAAAAAGATGTCAAAGGAATTGAGAATGCCAATCAGCAGGGTTCAAAATCTAATCAAGAAGTGGAAAATGAGGGGTTCTGTTGAAACCAAACCACAGTCAGGTAGACCAACTAAAATTTCAGCCACAACTGCCAGGAAAATTGTTTGTGATGCAAAGAAAAATCCACAAATAACTTCGGGTTAACTTCAGGACTCTCTGAAAACATGTGGTGTGGCTGTTTCAAGATGCACAATAAGGAGGCACTTGAAGAAAGATGGGCTGCATGGTTGAGTCACCAGAAGAAAGCCATTAATATGCAAATGTCAAAATATGCCAAACAGCACAGAGACAAGCCTCAAACCTTCTGGCACAAAGTCATTTGGAGTGATGAGACCAAAACTGAGCTTTTTGGCCACAACCATAAACGTTACATTTGCAGAGGAGTCAACAAGGCCTATGATGAAAGGTCCACCATTCCTACTGTGAAACACGGAGGTGATTCCCTGATGTTTTGGGGATGTGTGAGCTACAAAGGCACAGGAAATTTGGTCAAAATTGATGGCAATATGAATGCAGTTATCAAAAAATACTGGAGGAACATTTGCATTCATCAGCCAGGAAGCTGCACATGGGATGTACTTGGACATTCCAACATGACAATGATCCAAAACACAAGGCCAAGTCAACCTGTTATTGGCTACAGCAGAATAAAGTGAAGGTTCTGGAGTGACCATCTCAGTCTCCTGACCTCAATATCATTGAGCAACTCTGGGGAGATCTCAAACATGCAGTTCATGCAAGACAGCCCAAGAATCTCCAGGAACTGGAATGGGCAGCTTTACCATCTGAGAAGATAAAGAGCCTCATCCACAAATACAACAAAAGACTTCAAGCTGTCATTGGGGGCAACACACGGTATTAAGTACTGGGGTATGTTAACTTTTGATCAGGGTCATTTGGGTAGTTTCTATTGTCATTATGATTTAA
The DNA here is from genome assembly GCA_018402905.1 of Glandirana rugosa. NCBI lineage: Eukaryota > Metazoa > Chordata > Amphibia > Anura > Ranidae > Glandirana > Glandirana rugosa. Next base: position 803,834 of record BLSH010182650.1, read on the forward strand.
AAAGAATAAAACAGGTGACTGATAATAAATGGTTTCAGCCAAACACTAACCATGAGTGAAAAAAAAAAAAATTGTGTCATCATTCATATTCTCTGAAAAATGGCCAAGAAATCATAAAAATTCTACCAGGGTATGTAAATTTATGAGCACAACTGCATATCCCAAAATATGGTCCAAGAATAGGTAGTCCCATTAGGTGTCTGCCAGAGTATGCTAATAATAAGAAAAAAGAAGGGGGGTGGCCATAACTTAGCCAACATCAGAGGCAGAGTACATGTTTATACCCCATCATTAGTACCCAGTATTGGATAGAACCAGTGCTCACCTGGTGCTCCAGGCAACCGCAATCACCGCCATGAGATCCACCGCCCGTACGCCCTAATAAAGCCTTGCCGTGCGCATTGCGGACAAATTACGTCATGTGACTTGCGCCCCGACACCGCACATGCGCACTATGGTGGCATACGTTGGAGGTCTACAGAGACCACACTGGAACCACCAGAGGGCAAAACCGTGAGCTCGGCCTCAAATACTATGTATGCCAACAGACCCGGAGCACATATGCCCACCAGCAGAATTTCTCTGGACCCATATGAATCAATGCAATTGCATGTTGTAATACATACACAGCAGTAATGATACAAAATACTCAATAACATTCACTAAAATCAATATAGCAAAAAAGCAGCGCTAAAATCCACACAATGATCTAAAATACAGATGTTAAAATCTGTGTACAAGTTAGTGCAAAAACTGCAAACAAAAGTGCCAGTGCAAACTTGATGTGCAATAACAAATCTCTTAGTTGTGCAGTAAATAAAGTAAGTGTTCATCAAAAGTGTCCATAAACATATATCCGTGAGTGCATCCTCTTCCAATAAAGTGCAGCTTAATCCTCCTGGTTTGTTTCCATCACCACTAAACTCATGCAGGTGGTCGTGGCGTGGCTACACGGCGGACCGAAGAGAGCATTGGACACACTAGGAGCTGGGACGCTCGCCAGGGAGAGAGAGGAGCGAGGAACCAGCTGACTGGTAGTAGTCGAATTTTGACACAGGTTACGAGAGAAGCCAGGCGGCACATCGGTGCGGTGCTGGTGGACGTACTCAAATCACCACTACCTTTGTTTGGTCCTCCTAATTCGACGTGAAATAACCTTCTCCTACGTGAGTGCCTATATACAAATACCTGTGAAAACTACTTGTGAATGAAATAAATGACGTGTTGATTCTCTAAACAATAACGTGTAGTTCAAACGTGACCGTGAAAACAAACGTCAAAAACGTGATTGAACATGTGTCTAAAATTGTAGACATAAAATCTAGTAACACACCTAAAATCGCGACGAAAAAACGATATAACTAAAATCACTTACAATA
>BLSH010182650.1:815291-829214 GCA_018402905.1 Glandirana rugosa
CCCCCCCCCCCCCCCCCCCCTCTATCAATGAGCCCTCCCCCCACCTCCATTAATGAGCCTTTGCATCCCATGACCCTGTCACCGGTTGGCCAGTTTTCCTTCCTTGGACCACTTTTGTTCGGTCCTAACCCCTGCAGACCGGGAACATCCCACAAGAGCTGCAGTTTTGGAGTCATCTATACATTACAATTTGGTCCTTGTCAAAGTCCCTCAAATCCTTACACTTGTCTATATCTTTCTGCCCACCCACTTTCAGATGTCATTGTCACCAGATAATCAATGTTATCACTTTACCTTTCAGTGGTCAGAATGTTATGGCTGATCAGTGTATATTTATATATTTTTTTGTTTCAATATATGGTGCAGAAAAGACTTCGGTCACAGACTCCACACAGAGCAAATTCCCCTCTGACCATCAGGGGATCTGTGAGCTGATTGGAGGAGAGAGGGGCAGATGTCACACCTGTGCCTGTTCAGTTTCTGCAGAGTGGACGGAACCCGCCGAGCTCTATGGGGGGGCCGGGTGCAAACGGACTTTGCTGATCATCGGGGCAATACCTCCGATCCGGTCCACCAAAAATGGAAAAGGACGCAGTTCATATTCTTTTTCCCAGACCTGGACGGACCCGGAGGTAAGAAAGTATAAACTAGGGTTGCACCGGCATCGGTATTGGTGCTGATAGTGAGCACTTGCAGGAACACTCGTTCTCTTGCAAATGCTCCGGTAAATAAACCGATACCTTTAGCGGTGCTAAAAATGAATGGGCTCAAGTTGCACAGCAAAGAATCCCATGCGGTTTGAACAGGAATGTGGTGCGATTCCTGTCTGAATCACATACGGTTTCCCGCACCGGTCCTGTCTGAACCCAGGCTTGTCATAGTGAGTTTGTTCCTCTCAAGACCTCCTGCTCTCCAGCTCCCTCGTCATCTCCTCCCATGCTCGCCTCCAGGACTTTTCCAGAGCCTCTCCCATCCTCTGGAACGCCTTACCCCAAACTGTCCGATTATCTTCTACTCTGTTAGCTTTTAGATGTCCCTTGAAAACCCTCCTCTTCAGAGAGGCCTATCCTGCCTCCACCTAACAACTGCATTTTTTCTAGCAGGGCTTCCTGACTCCTTCTTTATTGATTTTCACTGTCTGCCTTCATTTTGTAAAGCGCTGCGCAAACTGTTTGCACTGTATCCACTTCCCGACCAGCGCCGTAAATAGGCGGTGGTCGGCTTTGAGCTGCTCTACCAGGACATAGCCTGCAGCTGCAGGCTATATCCCAGTATCATTTTTTTAGAGCTGGCGGTCGGCTATCCAGGGGTAACGACCGATCCGGCTCGGGAGCCGCTCGGTCATTATCCCAAGGGGCGGGAGGGGACACCCCCCTCCTGCCGCCTTCCGCCACTCTTTTCCAGCCTCCCCTCCCACCGGGAGACCGGAGTGACGATCCGGCGCGTCCGCCGGCTGGAAGGAGACCTGACGGCTCAGATCGGGTCTCCTTCGGCAAATTCCGGAAGCGAAGTCACTTCCGGTTTACTCGGCGGCTAACAGCGCCAATTTTAAACAACTGACAGTATTCAGAATCACCGTTTTTGGCGATCTGAATACTGTGAAGTGCAAAGGAGGGATAGGGTTTTTTTTAAGGGAACAGTGTTAAAAATAAATAAATAAATAAAATTATAAAAAAAAAAGATTTAGAGCGCCACCATCCCCGTGAGCTCGCGCAGCAAAGAAAACGCATACGTAAGTCGCGCCCACATATGATAACGGTGTTCAAACTACACATGTGAGGTATCGCCGCGATCGCCAGAGTGTGAGCAATAATTCTAGCAAAAGACCTCCTTTGCACCTCTAACCTGGTAACCGATAAAAAATTTTAAAGCGTTGCCTATGGAACTTTTTAAATACCGGACTTTGTCGCCATTCCGCGAGTGGGCGCAATTTTCAACCATGTCATGTATGGTATCTATTTACTCGGCGTAACATCTTCTTTCACAATATACAAAAAAATTGGGCTAACTTTACTGTTGTCTTATTTTTTAACTCAAAAAAGTAACATTTTTACAAAAAAATTGCGCTTGAAAGACCGCTGCGCAAATACCGTGTGACAAAAAGTATTGCAACAATCGCCATTTTATTCTCTAGGGTGTTTGAAAAAAAATATATAATGTTTGGGGGTTCTAAGTAATTTTCTAGCAAAAAAAAAATGTTTTTAGCTAGTAACCACCAAATGTAAAAAAGTGGCCCGGTTGGTAAGTGGATATAAATCCTGTATAGTAATAATAAATAATAACCAGGAGCAGCTCCATCTACTCACCACTAGGTGGCACAGTTGCCCCAGACTTCAGCTACACACAAGACACCAGTCCTATCCATTACATTGTCTTTCTGTTTTATTCTTTCTTTTTTCATGGTCTCTTGTGTGTGCCCCCCCCATGCTCACCCCATGGTGCCCAGTACCCTGCTTCTTAATGAGTGCTATGTGTTCACATTATTTAGACTTTTTATATGTATTTAGTCTTTATATGTGTGAGGTTTTTGTACGGTGCCTTAACCACTTCAGCCCCGGAAGGATTTCCCACTTTAGGACCAGAGCACATTTTGCGATTCAGCGCTGCGTCGCTTTAACTAACAATTGCGCGGTCGTGCGGCGTTGTACCCAAACTAAATTTGCGTCCTTTTTTTCCCCACAAATAGAGCTTTCTTTTGGTGGTATTTGATCCCCTCTGCGTCATTTCTGATCACCGCTATAAACAAAAGAAGAGCGATAATTTTGAGAAAAAAACAATATTTTTTACTTTTTGCTATAATAAAAATAATATATATATATATATATATATATATTAAAAAAACTAATTTATTCATCAGTTTTGGCCAATTTATATTCTTCCACATATTTGATCCCCTCTGCGTCATTTCTGATCACCGCTATAAACAAAAAAAGAGCGACAATTTTGCAAAAAAACAAAAAAAAAAAACAATATTTCTTACTTTTTGCTAAAATACAAATAAAAAAAAATAAATAAAAAAAAACAAATTTAGTCATTGGTTTTGGGCGATTTGTATTCTTCCTCATATTTGTGGTAAAAAAAAATTGTGATTGGCGTTTATTGATTGGTTTGCGCAAAAGTTGCCAGGTTTCGAAAACCAAGAGAATTAATTTATGGCGTTACTATTTATTTCTTTTTAATAGTAATGGCGGCGATCTGCGCTTTTTATCGGGACTGCGATATTGCGGCGGACATGTTGGACATTTTTGACACTTTTTTTGGGACCAATGACATTTATACAGCGATCAGAAATTTAAATGTACACTGGTTACTGTATAAATGTCATTGGCAGGGAAGGGGTTAACCTGCAGGGGGCAGTGAAGGGGGTAACTGTGTTCCTTAGGCGTGTTCTAACTGTGAGGGGGCGGGGCTGCCAGGGGCACCAGAGATCTAACTGATCCAAGTGACATGGATCAGTAGATCTCTTACATGTCGCCTGACAGAGCGGGGAACCGCAGTGTTTACATCCCATTTTTCTTCTGTGCCAGGCAATTGCGAGTCGCCGGTAGAGATCGAGTTTGCTCGACCCGTGGCCATACTGCTGGAGAGTGCGGCGGGCACGCTTATAGACGTTGATTCGCGGGATCGTGCCACTTTGCAGCAGTAAATGTACGCGAGCCGGTCCGGAATCAGTTAAAAAAGTATTCATGCCCCTTGAGATTCCCCACATGTTGTCACGTTACATCCAAAAACTTAAAGGTATTTTATTGGGATTTTATGTGATGGACCGACACAAAGTGGCTCATAATTGTGAAGTGGAAGGAAAATGATAAATGATACAAATAAATCTGTGAAAAGTGTGGGGGGCATTTGTATGGCGCCCCCCGGAGTCAATACTTTGTAGAACCGCCTTTCTCTGCAATTACAGCTGCAAGTCTTTTTGGGGAAGTCTCTGCCAGCTTTGCCCATCTAGAGAGGGCATTTCTGCCCATTCTTCTTTGCAGAATCCCCCAAGCTCTGTCAGATTGGATGGAGAGCGTCTGTGAGCAGCAATTTTCAAGTCTTGCCACAGATTCTCAATGTGATTTAGGTCTGGGTTGTGACTGGGCCATTCTTACACATGAATATGCTTTGATCTAAACAATTCCATTGTAGCTCTGGCTGGATGTTTAGGGTCGTTGTCCTGCTGGAAGGTGAACCTCCGCCTCGGTCTCAAGTCTTTTGCAGACTCTAACAGGTTTTCTTCTAAGATTGCCCTGTATTTGGCTCCATCCATCTTCCCATCAACTCTGACCAGCTTCCCTGTCCCTGCTGAAGAAAAGCATCCACACACCATGAGGCTGCCACCACCATGTTTCACGGTGAGGATAGTGTATTTAGGGTGATGTGCAGTGTTAGTTTTCCGCCACACATAGCGTTTTGCTTTTAGGCCAAAAAGTAAAATTTTGGTCTCATCTGAGCAGAGCCCCTTCTTCCCCATGTTTGCTGTGTCCCCCACATGGCTTCTCACAAACTACAAACGGGACTTCTTATGGATTTCTTTCCCCAATGGCTTTCTTCTTGCCGCTCTTCCATAAAGGGCAGATTTGTGGAGTGCACCACTAATAGTTGTCCTGTGGACAGATTCTCCCACCTGAGCTGTGGATCTCTGCAGCTCCTCCAGAGTTACCATGGACCTCTTGGCTGCTTCTCCGATGAATGCTCTCCTTGCCCGGCCGGTCAGTTTAGGTGGACGGCCATGTCTTGGTAGGTTTGCAGTTGTGCCATCCTCTTTCCATTTTCGGATGATGGATTGAACAGAGCTCCGTGAGATGTTCAAAGCTTGGGATGTTTTCTTTATAACCTAACCCTGCTTTAACCTTCTCCACAACTTTATCCCTGACCTGTCTGGTGTGTTCCTTGGCCTTCATGATGCTGTTTGTTCACTAAGGTTCTCTAACAAACATGTGAGGGCTTCACAGAACAGCTGAATTTATACTGAGATTAAATGACACACAGGTGGTCTCTATTTATTAATCAGGTGACTTCTGAAGGCAATTGGTTCCACTAGATTTTAGTTAGGGGTATCAGAGTAAAGGGGGCTGAATAAAAATGTATGCCACACTTTTCACAGATTTATTTGTATCATTTATCATTTTCCTTCCACTTCACAATTATGAGCCACTTTGTGTCGGTCTATCACAGAAAATCCCAATAAAATACATAACATGACAACATGCGGGGATTTCAAGGGGTATGAATACTTTTTCAAGGCACTACAACAGCTTCGTATTGACTTCTGCATCATATCCCCAGCCAACAATGTATCCTATCCTCACTCTCTGACCCTTGTTTCCTCTATTAGGCCTGCAGTCTCTGACAGTCTTCTCCAGCCTTACATATATTGCACATTATGTGCGGCCCCTCCGGGTGATGTCAGGGGCCACAGTTGAGGCCCCCTTAAGCTCATAATCACTGACCATAAAAGTCTATTTGTTTGAGTTTTTGTAACAATCCTCTTTGGTTACTTAACGATAATTTTGAGGAAGAATTTTTGTACTGTGAAGAAAGGATCTCATTTGATCTATTCAGATTATCAATCACTGTGATCAGAACTGATTCGTGCGGCGGAGTATTTAGGAATCCAACACAGCGCAGTTCAGGAGATACAAGAGAGGCCAACCTTGTAATTTCAGTCTCCTATCAGGTATGTGACTGACAGGAAGTGAAGAGAAATCTCTTTGATGGGACAGGAAGTGAAGAGAACTCTCTGATGTGACAGGAAGTGAAGATAAATCTTTTATATTACAGGAAGCTAAGAGAAGTCTCTGATAGGAGAAGAAGTGAAGAGAAATCTTCAATGAGACAAGAAGCGAAGAAAATTCTCTGATGGGACAGAAAGTGGAGAGCAATCTCTGTTGGGACAGGAAGTTAAGATGATTCTCTGATGGGACAGGGAGTGAAGAAAAAAGTCCCCTTTGGGACAGGAAGTAAAGAGAAATCTGTGATGGGTCAGGAAGTGAAGAGAAATCCCTGATGGGACAGGAAGTGAAGCGAAATCTCTGATGGGACAGGAAGTGAAGAGAAATCTCTGATGGGACAGGAAGTGAAGAGAAATCTCTGATGGGACAGGAAGTGAAGAGAAATCTCTGATGGGACAGGAAGTGAAGAGAAATCTCTGATGAGACAGGAAGCAAAGAGAATCTCTTGATGGGACAGGAAGTGAAGATAAATAATTCTCTGATGGGTCAGAAAGTGAAGAGAAATCTCTGTTGGGACAGGAAGTGAAGATAATTCTCTAATGGGACAGGAAGTGAAGAAAAAAGTCCCTTATGGAACAGGAAGGGAAGATAAATCTCTGATGGTACAGAAAGGAAAGAAACATCTCTGATAGGGTAGGAAGTAACAAGAGATCTGTGATGGGACAGCAAGTGAAGAGAAGTCTCTGATTGGACAATAAGTGAAGAAAAATCTCAAATGAGACAGGAAGCAAAGAGAATCTCTTTGATGGGACAGGAAGTGAAGATAATTTTCTGATGGGTCAGAAAGTGAAGAGAAATCTCTGTTGGGACAGGAAGTGAAGATAATTCTCAAATGGGACAGGAAGTGAAGAAAAAAAGTCCCTTATGGGACAGGAAGTGAAGAGAAATCTCTGATAGGGTAGGAAGTAACAAGAGATCTGCGATGGGACAGCAAGTGAAGAGAAGTCTCTGATTGGACAATAAGTGAAGAAAAATCTCAAATGAGACAGGAAGCGAAGAGAATTCTCTATTGGGACAGGAAGTGAAGATAATTCTCTGATGAGACAGGAAGGGAACAAAAAAGTCCTGATGGGACAGGAAGTAAAGAGAAATCTCTGATGGGACAAGAAGTGAAGAGAATTCTCTGATTTGAAAGAAAGTGAAGATAAATCTCTGATGGGAGAAGTGAAAAGAAATCTCTGATGGGACAGGAAGTGTAGAGAAGTCTCTGATGGGACAAGAAGTGAAGAGAAATATCTCTGATGGGACAAAAAGTGTAGAGAAATATCTCTGATGGGACAGGAAGTGAAGAGAAATATCTCTGATGGGACAGGAAGTGTAGAGAAATCTCTGATGGGACAGGAAGTGAAGAGAAATATCTCTGATGGGACAGGAAGTGTAGAGAAATATCTCTGATGGGACAGGAAGTGAAGAGAAATATCTCTGATGGGACAGGAAGTGAAGAGAAATTTCCCCAATAAGACAGGAAGTGAAGAGAAATAATGATAGAAAAAACACTCGCGCCTCGGAAACAACAATATGCGAACCTTTTGTCCTGAACTGCTGCTGTATAAATTGCCCACTCCAGTGGGACAACAAAACTGGAAAGTAATATGTCCAGCGCATGCTCCCCTAGAAGCCTACCTATTACTAATGAGTAATTACATTCATTGATATTCCTCACCATCAAAAGCATATACTGATATGTTGTTATAAATGAATAAATATAGTGGTAAAAAATATACAAATACAATTAATACAATATATAAAGCGCTGAAAAAAAAATGTGCAAAACATATAAATATAAAGTCTTTACAAAAAGTGCATATAGGGCTCCTGTGTGATTTCTGTGAATCCACCCTGCGAGAAAAAAACGGGGTCACTCCGCACTCACCGGATGAGGTGGACCCTTTTGTCGTAGGACAGAAAGGATCTAAACGTGCTTGTAGGTCCTATGGGGGGATCTGAATCCACTACTGTGCCCCTCACAATCCTGGGCTCCTCCAGGGAAATGGCTTGCGGCAGGTATTCCGCTTATTGAAGAAAAGAACTCCCTCCTCATAGCATAAAATCCTTGGCGATTTTTATTGGGCATGTTTAATTAAAATGATAATAAAATATACTAAAAATAGGTGTATACGGCCCCTCAGTCTCATGGAGAAGCTATGGAGTCTCTAGTGTGCGTTCCACTCTCCGGGCCACAGGAGACTCAAGCTTGACGCGTTTCATCACAAACATGCAAAGTTCTCCTATGGAGAACATTCATTGCATTCATCAGCCAGGAAGCTGCGCATGGGACGTACTTGGACATTCCAACATGACAATGATCCAAAACACAAGGCCAAGTCGACCTGTCATTGGCTACAGCAGAATAAAGTGAAGGTTCTGGAGAGGACATCTCAGTCTCCTGACCTCAATATCATTGAGCCACTCTGGGGAGATCTCAAACATGCAGTTCATGCAAGACAGCCCAAGAATTTCCAGGAACTGAGGAATGGGCAGCTTTACCATCTGAGAAGATAAAAAGCCTCATCACCCACAAATGCCACAAAAGACTTCAAGCTGTCATTGATGTTAAAGGGGGCAACACACAGTATTAAGAACTGGGGTATGTAAACTTTTGATCAGGGTCATTTGGGTCGTTTCTGTTGTCATTATGATATAAAAAGAGTAAACACAGCTGATTGATAATAAATGGCTTCAGCCAAACACCAACCATGAGTGAAAGAAAAGTTTTTGTGTTCTCATTCATAAAAAATGGCCAAGAAATCATAAATTCTGCCAGGGTATGCAAACTTATGAGCACCACTGTATTACTTTCAAGTGAAGAGAAATCTCTGATGGGACAGACATGGCATCCATCAGCCACTTCATTCAAGGCTGAATGGCAATGGTTTTGGTTTTAATATCATTTTTTTTTAATAACTTGAAATTCCGACAAATGTAGTTACTGAAACCTTCAAATGTCCTCATTTTTAGTCTTTGAACATTTTCCCTGCCAACAGCATTTCCACACCCAGCTACATACATGGATTTAATACATACAGTATCTCACAAAAGTAAGTACACCCCTCACATTTGTGTAAATATTTTATTCTATCTTTTCATGTGACAACACTGAAGAAATTACACTTTGCTACAATGTAAAGTAGTGAGTGTACTGCTTGTATAACAGTGCAAATTTGCTGTCCCCTCAAAATAACTCAACACACAGCCATTAATGTCTAAACCGCTGGCCACAAAAGTGAGTACACCCCTAAGTGAAAATGTCCAAATTGGGCCCAATTATCCATTTTCCCTCCCCGGTGTCATGTGACTCCTTAGTGTTACAAGGTCTCAGGTGTGAATGGGGAGCAGGTGTGTTAAGTTTGGTGTTATCGCTCTCACTCTCTCATACTGGTCACTGGAAGTTCAACATGGCACCTCATGGCAAAGAACTCTCTGAGGATCTGAAAAAAAGAATTGTTGCTCTACATAAAGATGGCCTAGGCTATAAGAAGATTGCCAAGACCCTGAAACTGAGCTGCAGCACGGTTGCCAAGACCATACAGTGGTGTAACAGGATAGGTTACACTCAGAACAGCGCCTCACTATGGTTGACCAAAGAAGTTGACTGCCATGCTCAGCGTCATATCCAGAGGTTGTCTTTGGGAAATAGACGTATGAGTGCTGCCAGCATTGCTGCAGAGGTTGAAGGGGAGGGGGGTCAGCCTGTCAGTGCTCAGACCATACGCCGCACACTGCATCAAATTGGTCTGCATGGCTGTCATCCCAGAAGGAAGCGTTTCTTCTAGAAAGCCCGCAAACAGTTTGCTGAAGACAAGCAGACTAAGGACATGGATTACTGGAACCTTGTCCTGTGGTCTGATGAGATCAAGATAAACTTATTTGGCTCAGATGGTGCCAAGCGTGTGTGGTGGCAACCAGGTGAGGAGTACAAAGACAAGTGTGTCTTGCCTACAGTCAAGCATGGTGGTGGGAGTGTCATGGTCTGGGGCTGCATGAGTGCTGCTGGCAATGGGGAACTACAGTTCATTGAGGGAACCATGAATGCCAACATGTACTGTGACCTACTGAAGCAGAGCATGATCCCCTCCCTTCAGAGACTGGGCAGCAGGGCAGTATTCCAACATAACCCCAAACACACCTCCAAGACGACCACTGCCTTGCTAAAGAAGCTGAGGGTAAAGATGATGGACTGGCCAAGCATCTCTCCAGACCTAAACCCTATTGAGCATCTGTGGGGCCTCCTCAAACGGAAGTAAATATCTCCTAAACGGTGCACATCTAGGAGATATTTACAGTACTTATAGGTAATCTTTATTAAAGGCTTACCTATAGGTGAAAATCAACCAAGGGAGTTTATTCCCACTTTAATACCGTTACTACTACTAATACTACTAATAATGTTAACTTCATAATGCCTGCACTATTTTTGTACTATTTTTGGGCATCCTACACAACAAAGATAGGGGGAGGGAATTTTACCTGAATAAGGGGTGACTAGGAGGTGTGTAACTGGCAGGATCAAAAAAATATAAATAAAGGAAACTAAGCCTTAAAAATAAAACAAATACAGACACCACATCCGAGATAAGCTCACCTGCAGTATATTCCATTGTCCTTGGGTTTGGATACAGTTTATTTTGAATATTTATCTATTCTTTTCTTTTTTTTTTTTTTTTTTCCAATAAAAATTTTTTATTAGAAATTGCAAGTAACAGAGGTGATACAGAATAACGAGTTTGCACCAATAAAAGTGTACATGTTTCGGGCAGATAGAGACAATAAAAGGTAGGCTAGCTCCGCATAGTATCTCAGAGAGAGCCACGGTATATAAAGCCACATATGATCTGTATCATAGACATAGTAACAAATAGAGGTATAACCGAAGATAGATAAAAAGTACATCAACAATTAAACAAGTACCTCCATACCTAGATGGTTCGCGGTCACCTGGGCTCACATCCGTTGAACATCAGGTAAGGGTGTAGATTGAACTTTGATTCAAGTGCTGTAGAGTTGTTAAGGTTTCTTCCACTATTTGAAGCCCAATTGAAGTATGTTAGTGTAAGGCTTGGAATTGCATGTGGTCTCTATAACCATTCTCCCCATTACGTGAGTAAGAAGCATTATACTGGTCCCGAGTTCGGCAGCCCGGCGCATGGGTAGATAGGTGAAATTCATTAAACTGGTCAGGGTGGGATATGGGAAGGCAAGAAGATGGGGATGGGGGAAGTGACGGGGTGAAGACAGGCTATGAGGGGGGATATAAGGGGGAGTGGACGGGGAAAAGAATAAATAAAAAAAAGATAATAATACTTGGGAATAGGGATGGGTATTAGCCGCCCCTCCCGTCACCACGACAGCCCAGGGATGACCGAGAGGTCTAATCAACAGGTCGCTAAAAAGGAAAAGAAAGGAAAAAGCACTGCACCCATTATTTCATAGCACATCTCCTCTTTTATTCAAGGGAGAGTGAGTCCCCAACTTCTGCCCCTGTTTAGGGTTGGGGTTCTCTCCCTCCATGGGCCCGGCAAAAAGCAAGGAAGGGGGGAGATTTGTTCATGCCTGAATGGCTAAATGGTGTTAGAGTCAGAATGTCTTTTCTTTTTTTTTTCTCTTTTCTTTGCTTTTGTATTTCTTTTCTTTCTCTATATTTTACTCTCATATTTTGAATTTTTATGCCCACCTCTTCCTTTTTCTTTTCTTTTCTCTTTTCCTTTTTGTTTTCTTTTTATTTCTCTATCATTACTATCATATTTTAAAATATTATGTCTACATCTTCCTTTTCTTTTTTTTTTTTTTCTTTTTTCTTTTCTTTTTCTTTTTATTTCTCTATCAATAATATCATATTTTAAATTATTATGTCTATATCTTCCTTTTCTTTTTTCTTTTCTGTTCATTTTTTTCTTTTCTTTTTCTTTTCTTTTTCTTTCATTACTCTCATATTTTAAATTATTATGTCTATATCTTCCTTTCTTTTTTCTTTTCTTTTCATTTCTTTTCTTTTCTTTTTCTTTTTATTTCTCTATCAATAATATCATATTTTAAATTATTATGTCTACATCTTCCTTTCTTTTTTCTTTTCTTTTCATTTCTTTTCTTTTCTTTTTCTTTTTATTTCTCTATCGTTAATATCATATTTTAAATTATTATGTCTATATCTTCCTTTTCTTTTTTCTTTTCTTTTCATTTATTTTTCTGTTTATTTATCTTTCATTACTCTCATATTTTAAATTATTATGTCTACATCTTCCTTTTCTTTTTTTTTTTTCTTTTCTTTTTATTTCTCTATCATTATAATATCATATTTTAAATTATTATGTCTATATCTTCCTTTTCTTTTTTTTTTCTTTTCTTTTTCTTTTCTTTTTATTTCTCTATCATTATAATATCATATTTTAAATTATTATGTCTACATCTTCTTTTTCTTTTTTTTCTTTTCTTTTTCTTTTCTTTTTATTTCTCTATCATTATAATATCATATTTTAAATTATTATGTCTACATCTTCCTTTTCTTTTTTTTTCTTTTCTTTTTATTATTCTATCATTATAATATCATATTTTAAATTATTATGTCTACATCTTCCTTTTCTTTTTTTTTCTTTTCTTTTTTCTTTTCTTTTTCTTTTTATTTCTCTATCATTAATATCATATTTTAAATTATTATGTCTATATCTTCCTTTTCTTTTTTCTTTTCATTTCTTTTTCTTTTTTGTTTCTTCTCTTTTCTTTTTATTTCTCTATCATTATAATATCATATTTTAAATTATTATGTCTACATCTTCCTTTTCTTTTTTCTTTTCTTTTCATTTCTTCTTCTTTTCTTTTTCTTTTTTTCTATTTTTTTCTTTTTCTTTTCCTCATACCCCACTGTCATATTTTGAGTTCTTATGTCCACATCCTAATGAAATAATGATGGCCACCACCCGTTCTCTCCATACATTCCTACCTTTGAGCTCACTAATACTTGCCTCCATCATGTCTGTGTCTTTTCAGAAGTCTGATACCGGACTGACACCCCGAGGCAACCAGACCAAAGCATGCCAGATGAAAAGACAGCCCATCCTCTGCTCCTCGCTCCTCTGTACTTCATCATCCCGGTACAGTCAGTGATGGGATTTATTTTTGCCCCCTTCTCCTCTTATCATGTGGCTTGCTGTGTTGGGCTGCATGTGTGGAATGTTCTTTCATTTTGTATATATTGCCCAACCTTATTCTTTTTTTAATTAGGACATTTTAACCTGAAATTATTTTTTCAGTTTAAAAATAAATTTGTCACATCTACTGTATATCTATAAGAGCACATCTTATTTATTTGTATCATTAAAAATGTTAATGATAAAACATCTGTCCAATGCATGGGGGCAGCAGAGTTTGAGGGGATTATAGCGGTGCCCAAGAACAATGATAGAAACACTGAATTATAAAATATACAAATTGTATTAATCTATATGTTAAAAACGGACAATACGATAATATACATTGATACATTTTTGCAGAGGGTGGTCACAGTGTAGCGTCCTATTCCAACATGTTTCGCCAGTGTTGGCTTCTTCAGGGGAATATAGGACCACCATTAATTATCAAACTATAAAAAACCAAGACAGTATAATCTTCAGCAAAGATGAGCTTGAGGGTCTCTGTCAGCAGAGGCGTAACTAGAACCTTCAAGGCCCCGATGCAAGAAATTACGAAGGGCCCCCTGACCACTGGCCAGGGACCTTCCCTCTTCCCACTGATCCTGGGGCACTTTACTCCTTACTGATAGTTCCCTCAATGGTGTCAGTAGTTTTTAATTTTTATTTTATTTTTAGTATTTTTTTACCATTTCATTTTATTTCTTTTACAATTATTTTACAATTTTTTTTAGGAGCTCTGTTGGGGGGCTTTGATGAGACATCAGGGATCTAAACAAACCTCAGCTCTCAATCTCCATCTGTGTAGCCTCAGCTGCACAGAATGAATGGACAGGAATAGCTGTGCACCAAGCCTCCCATTCATTCATAAATGGAAGTATAGTAAAAACAGTTTACTATGCTTCAGTTATGAATGAACCAATTGGTACCAATCACTGACTCTGTCCATTCAGATTTAATTTTTGATGACTGTGGTAACTCCCTTGATAGTCATTCCTCATTTCACGGGGTCCTAGTCACCCTTCTCCCTTCCAGGGACCGGTCACCAGTCCCCCGGGAAGCATTAAAGAACGTAGCCCCGG
>BLSH010182650.1:832648-853319 GCA_018402905.1 Glandirana rugosa
ATAAACACCCTTTTATTCATGTAGTCTTATTTTTTAACTCAAAAATGTTAATTAAAAAAAAAAAAAAGGCGCTTGTAAGACCGCTGCGCAAATATGATGTGACATAAAGTTTTGCAACGACCGCTTTATTCTCTAGGGTGTTAAAAAAATATATAATGTTTGGAGGTTCTAAGTAATTTTATAGCAAAAAAAAAAAAGGTTTTAACTTGTAAACACCAAACCCAAAAAAGAGGCTCGGTCTGGAAGTGATTAATGACCAGGTCATTTTTTTTTTTGCGATAAGGCACTGCTTCATTTTACATGACAATTGCGCGGTCGTGCGACGTTGTACCCAAATAAAATTGATGTACTTATTTTCCCACAAATAGAGCTTTCTTTTGGTGGTATTTGATCACCTCTGCGGTTTTTATTTTTTGCGCTAGAAACGAAAAAACCGACACTTTTGAAAAAAAAAACAATATTTTTTACTTTCTGCTATAAAACATATTTAATAAAAAAATGTAAAAAATCAAATTTCTTCATCAATTTAGGCCAATATGTATTCTGCTACATATTTTTGCAAAAAAATCCCAGTAAGCATATATTGATTGGTTTGTGCAAAAGTTATAGTGTCTACAAACTGTGGGATATTTTTATTTATTTTTACTAGTAATGGCTGCGATCAGCGATTTTTAGCGGGACTGCGACATTGCGGCGGACAGATCGAACACCTAACTGACATTTTTTACATTTTTTTGAAACCAGTGACATTATTACAGTGATCAGTGCTAAAAACATGCACTGTCACTGTACTAATGACACTGGCAGGGAAGGGGTTAACACCAGGGGCGATCAAAGGGTTAAGTGTGTCCCTAGGGGGTGCTTGCTAACTGTGTGGAGGATGGACTGACTGGGGGAACACAGAGATCGTTGTTCACGCTTAGCAAGAACACAAGATCACTGCGTTCTCCCCTGCCAGAACGGCGATCTGCCTTGTTTACATAGGCAGATCGCCATCCTTCCTTCTTGGGGAGCGATCATGGGTGGCCGGTGGACCCGCTGATTGGCTCCCCCTCTGGCCAATCAGCCCCGCTGTCTATTGCGCAAATTAACATACAGGTACGCAGTTTCGTGCAATAGAGCCGGGTCTGCCGCAGTATATGTACTGTGACTGGTCGGCACGTGGTTAATGGACTCTCTAGCTCAGGGGTCTGAAAAACTTTATAGACAAAGTGCCATTTTAGTGTCCTTCAGACTTTAGGGGGTTAGAACTGTGACCATTAGGAGTAGAAAAGGTCCCGATACCAGTGGGAAAAAATAATGCCCCATCGTTTGTTTCAATGGGAGAAATTGTGCCCCACCATTGGTGCCACTGGGAGGAAATTTGCCCCATTATTGGTGTCATTCTGAGAAATTGTGCCCCATTGTTGGTGTTATTGGGAGGAATAGTGCCCTATCGTTGGTATAATTGGGAGGAATTGTGTCCCTTCATTGGTGTCAGTTGGGGGAATTGTGTCCCTTCATTGGTGTCAGTTGGGGGAATTGTGTCCCATCATTGGTGTCAGTGGAGGGAATTGTGTCCCTTCATTGGTGTCAGTGGGGGGAATTGTGTCCCTTCATTGGTGTCAGTAGTGGGAATTGTGTTCCATTGTTGGTGTTATTGGGAGGAATAGTGCCCTATCGTTGGTATAATTGGGAGGAATAGTGTCCCTTCATTGGTGTCAGTTGGGGGAATTGTGTCCCATCATTGGTGTCAGTGGGGGGAATTGTGTCCCTTCATTGGTGTCAGTGGGGGGAATTGTGTTCCATTGTTGGTATCAGTGGATGAAACAGCGCCCAAAGGGCCAGATAGAAGCAAGCAAAGGCCTCTGCTCTAGCTAATAGCACAGATAGGAAAGGTCTTATTCCCTCACTCTATAGTTCGTTGCTAGTGAGACTGCTGTCCAATCTTCGCATGACTGGCATGATCGGGTGGGAAAAGGATCTTGGGGAACTCGTGGAAGAAACTTGGCGGGCAGCCCAAGAACAAGTCTTATTAGTAGCACTCTCGCCTACGCAACGTCTATCCCAACTTTTCTTGATACCCAGGGCCTGAGGAACACCAATGAGTCTCCATCCATGAAAACATAGGGAGAGTCCGGATTGCCCTAGATTCTGTACTTACCCTGTGGATCTCTTACATATGTTATGGCTTAAGCTAGTTGGCTACTGGCAACGCATTATTGATACCATCAACAAGTCATTTCAAGTAAAACTGAACAACGATCCCCTTACCTGTGTGCTATGATTATTGGATGAAGCAGAATTAAGACCCCCTATAGCCAGATTGCTATTCCTAGCCCGTAAATGTTACAGGTTTAAATTTGTGGGGAGAAGTGAAATTAATTTAGAATATGTGAACATGGGGGTATCATCCCGATAATATAGCGAAAGGAAGAGTTAAGAGTAGTGGGACTTTAAAGCGGAGTTTCACCCACTAAAACTTCTTTACATTTTTCAAGCCCTCTAATCCAGTGTTTCTCAACTCCAGTCCTCAAGGAGCACCAACAGGTCATGTTTTCAGGATTTCCCTTGGATGGAATGGAAATCCTGAAAACAGGACCTATTGGGGCGCCTTGAGGACCAGAGTTGGGAAACACTGCTCTATTCAATATGAATCACCTTTGGAGAATTTTTTTTTTTACTCACCCTAAGTGCCCTGTTGCTATGTGGACCCTGTAATCTTCTACTTCCTGGCCCGTGGTGCTCCGCATCACTTCCTGCCTCGCCTGGGCTCATGGGAGATGTGAGACATTATTTCCTATGAGTCAGTGAGCATCCCTGAGCTGTAAAATCTCATCATTGCGCATGCGCGAGATCGGGAGGTGCATCGGGAGAAATCGGCAAAGTAAGTACAAAAACATATTTATACCAATCACAATGAAATATAACAATACTTTAATTTAATTTAAGTAGATAGACTGAGGGGATGCAAGATTTTTTTTGTGTGCACATCTAACATAAAAAAACAAATATTATAACATACAATCTGTCTAAAAAAACATTATCTTTATTATTATTATTCATTTCTTCAATGTTGTCACATGAAAAGATAGAATAAAATATTTACAAAAATGTGAGGGGTGTACTTACTTTTGTGAGATACTGTATATATATATATTGTAGGAGATTAGCTCGTGGGGATCAACTTTCCTGAGGAAAATAGTCAGCATACAGACAACTTTCTTTCAAATCTGGTGGCTTCATCTCCTGTTGAGCGGCTTGTTGTGCTGCGCCAGCCTCTGCAACCTGGCGGTTGGTTTCCCGCTGAGCTGCATTGGCTTGTAACAGGGTCTTCAATATTTCCTCCATCTTGGAAAGATACCCGCATCCTCCACTTTCTTTAAAATCTGGCGGCTTGCCAGGTTTATTGGTAAAAGATTTGCAGGTTAAAAACAAACAAAACAGAAAATAAGTCCTTGACGTCTGGCGCTAAACTAAACAGTATAGTTTCCTCACTATACGGTGTGGGGGTGGCCCCCGACAAAACATAAGCTACAATGCAAACTTTGTCTTTTTAAAGTCCAAACAGACACAGAGCTCCCTCAGATTCCCCTCTGAGTTCCAGGTCAGAGCTCAAGTGAGATCTTTTCCTGATTATTTTAATCCACCTGCTGGTGGACTCCAGTGGACCACAAACTCCGGACCGGAACCTGCCCTGCCATGGTGGCTGGTAAAATCCGGACCGGACTCTGTTTAATCCAGTCCAGATGAACGCATACAAGACAACAGGTAGTGTCACGATCCTGGTGGTGGAGTCTGACTTATGCAGGGAGCAACCTCTCTTACGACCCTGATTGGGGAACCCCTGGTAGTGCAGACAGGGAGTTCCAGAGTGCAGGGAGGCACGAGGGCTTGGTTGGGTCACTGGTGCAAGCGTGGAGGGTTCCTCTGGGGATCGTGCGTGGATAGTAGCGTAGTGGTTCAGTCCGGGTTGGCAACAGGCGGGCAGCGTGGTACAGATGGAGCAGGCAAGAGAGTAGTCGGGTGCAAGCAGGGTCGTCAGAAGAGACAGAAGAGTGGTCGTAGGCAAGCCAGGGTCGGTGCAGGCGGAAGAAAAGCAGAAATGGGAAACAGGCCGGGTCACAGGAATAGGAAGCTCAGGTAAACTCAAGGCTGGGGACACAGATAACGCTGTAGAACGGACAGCACTTGCTTCCTGGTGCTGTCCGCTTAAATGGCCGCTATTGGCGCCATTGCCGGTGCACACGCACACACGCGCCTAAAAGTGCACGAACGCGCGTGGGCGCGCTCACACGCTACGTGCGCCCGCGCATAGGCATTCTACAGGCAGCAGATGTTTCCTGAAAGATAGTGTCCGTCTACCACTTCGTCTCGCATACTAACACATATCCTCCACCTCTGCTCAACTGTCCCAACCATACAGTGGACCCGGGAGAGGTCATCCGCATTGTTCTGGAGTCTTCCCGCCCGGTGTTCCATTGAAAAATTAAATGGCTGTAGGGCAAGGAACCACCTAGTCACCCGACTATTTTTCTCCCTGTTGTCACACATCCACTTCAGGGGGGCATAGTCGGTGACTAGCCTAAACGGCCTTCCCAAGAGGTAGTACGTCAGCGCCTCTAAGGCCCACTTGATCGTCAAGCACTCCTTTTCCACAATGGCATAGTTCCTCTCATGCCTGTTAAGCTCCCTGCTTAAGTAGACGACCGCGTGCTCAGCACCGTCCCGGAACTGGGACAGAACAGCACCTAGTCCCACCTCAGAGGCGTCTGTTTGTACATCAAACTCCTTTGTGAAGTCCGGGGTCATGAGCACCAACTGTAAGGCCTTCTCGGCTTCAGGATTCCACTTAACCATTCCTGACCCTCTACCCTTCGTCAAATCGGTCAGAGGGACGGCAATGGTGGCGAAGTCGGGTATGAACTGCCTGTAATACCCTGTAATCCCCAGGAAGGCACAAACCTGTTTTTGATTCCCCGGTTGGGCCACTTTTGAATTGCCTCGAGCGTATTGGTCTGGGGCTTGATCAGACCCCGATAAATAACATACCCAAGGTATTTGGCCTCCTCCAGGCCTATGGCACACTTTTTTGGGTTGGCTGTTAAACCTGCTACCCTAAGAAAATCTATGACTGCTTGTACTCAGGGCAAATGTGATTTCCAATCTGGACTGTGGATGACCACATCATCCAAATAGGCCGCTGCATAGGGGCGATGCGGCCTCAAGATTTTGTCTGTCATCCTCTGGAAGGATGCAGGGGCCCGATGCAGACCAAACGGCATTCACTTGTATTGGAAGGACCCCTCAGGGGTAGAGAATGTAGTTTTTTCCTTTGCTGACTCCATTAAGGGGATCTGCCAGTAGCCCTTAGTTAGGTCTAGGGTTTTATGTACCGGGCACCTCCCAAACTGTCCACAAGTTTGTTAATCCGCGGCATCAGGTAGTGTCAAACTTAGATACGTTATTCAGCTTCCTGAAATCATTACAGAACCTGATAGTGCCATTGGGATTTGGGACCAGCACTATAGGGCTCGACCAGGTGCTGTGGGACTCCTCTATCACGTCCAACTCCAACATGGTTTTTATTTCCTTCGCCACCACCTCCTGTCTAGCCTCAATACTCGGTAGTACTTTACATTTACGCGGACCCCTGATTCCGTAATTAAGTCATGTTTTAGTACAGTTGTCAGTCCGGGTAGGGGAGAGAAAAAAAATCTCTATTTTTACTGATAAATTCCTTAACGTCATTTTGTTGCGTCAGTGACAAGGACTCAGTTATGGGGACGTCTGGGGTCATGGATAGCCTGTCCTGTTGAGGGATGGGCACTGCCACTAAAGTCTCTTTGTCTTTCCATGGTTTTAGGAGATTAACATGGTAAATCTGCTCCGGTTTCCTTTTCCCAGGCTGGTAAACGATGTCGTTTACTTCCCCTACTCTTTCCCTAATCTCAAAGGGACCCTGCCACTTTGCTAGGATCTTACTTTCAACCATGGGGACTAGCATCAGCACTCCCTTTCTCTGGGGTTGAAAGCCTGGGTTTTGGCACCGCGATTATAAACTCTTCTCTGGTCCTCCTGGGCTCGCTCCATATGTTCTCGCACCAGGGGCAGGACTGCTGCGGTTTGATCCTGCATCAAGGAAATATGCTCAATGACGCTCTTTTATGGGGTGGCCTCTCCTTCCCACGTTTCTTTTGTGACATCTAGCAGCCTCCTGGGATGTCTACCATACAAGGGTTCAAAGGGGGGATACTCCGTAGACGATTGCGGAACCTCTCGTATGGCAAACATGAGGTACGGCAGCAACATATCCCATTCTCTCCCATCTTTCTCCACTACCTTTTTCTAACATGCTTTTGAGCATTTTATTAAACCTCTCCACAAGTCCACCCGTTTGGGCAGAGGTGTAACGAGAACCTTCAGGGCCCCCGGTGCAAGAAATTATGAAGGGCCCCCCTGACCCCTGGCCAGGACCCTTCCCTCTCCTTGATAATCCTGGGGCCCTTTACTCCCATCGTGGGTCCCTTTATTAGGGTCCCGCAGTTCACAAGTTCTGCAGCCCCATTTCTGCCATCTTCGGGCCTCCCCATGGTGGTGAAATGCCAGGGCCCGGTGCCAATTGCAACCTTTGCAGTCCTGATAGTTCCCTCACTGGTGTCAGTAGTTTTTAATTTTTATTTTAATTTTATTATTTTTTTACCATTTCATTTTATTTCTTTTACAATTTTATTTTTCTTATTTTTTACATTTTTTTAGGAGCTCTGTTGGGGGGCTTTGATGAGATATCAGGGGTCTAAACAAACCTCAGCCCTCAATCTCCATCTGTGTAGCCTCAGCTGCACAGAATGAATGGACAGGAATTGTTGTGCACCAAGCCTCCCATTCATTCAGAAATGGAAGTATAGTAAAAACAGTTTACTATGATTCAGTTATGAATGAACCAATTGGTACCAATCACTGACTCTGTCCATTCAGAAAAGGAAGGAGCCAGTAAATTACTAATTTACCGACCCGTTCCCATCTCTCCATCATGACTCATCTTCTACAGCAGCTGGCAGGAGAGAGGAGGGGGGAAGACAGCAGGGGGGACCAGGGAATCACACAGGGACCCTGGGAATAGCAGAAGACAAGTAAACTGGATAGGAGGGGTGGCGGGGGCAGCATAATGAGGAACCAATCTCCTCCATTAGGAAATGCTGCCCCTGCCATCCCTCCTATCCAGGTGTACAAGGGAGGCACACGGGCCCCCTGGAGCCCGGATGCAATTGCAACCCCTGCAACCCCCTATGGTTACACCCCTGCGTTTGGGCGTGGTAGACCGAGGTAAGGAGATGGGAGATTTTATACAGCCTGCACAATTCCTTGGTTACACGGGACATTAACGGGGTGCCCTGATCCATTAAGACCTCTTTAGGGATCCCCATTCGACTAAACACCTGGAGCAACTCCCTGGCGATAGTCTTAGCGGAGGTGTTCTGCAAGGGTATGGCTACCGGATAGCGGGTCACATAATCTAGTATTACCAGGATGTGCTGGTATCACGGGACAGAATTTATTACGGGTCCCACGAGATCCATGCCAATTCTTTCGAAAAGGCACTTCAATTATGGGCAGTGGAACTAGTGGACTACGAAAATGGGGTGAGGGTGCAGATAGTTGACACACAGGGCAGGATTCACAATACTCTCTGATATCTGCATGCAGCCCAGGCCAGAAGAAACTCTGGGTTATTCTCTCCCTGGTCTTATCCATGCCCAGATATCCCCCCATTACATGTCCATGGGCTAGATCTAGCACTATCCTGTGGAAGGGTTTGGGAACCACTAGCTATTCCACTTCACCCTCCTCGCGTTTCACCACTTGATACAACAAATTATTTTTAAGAGCCATGTAGGGAAAAGACACCCCCCAATTAAGGTCCACAGGTTCCCCATCCATCACCTTCACGTTTTATCTGGCTCTAAGGAGAGTGACATCCCGTATTTGCTCTGTACAGAAGTCCTCTCTCCGGACCTCTAAGTCAGGTACTACATTCGGTTCACTCTCACCGTCAGGGTACGAGACATTGTCTAGATCATTAGCTCCCAGCTGTGAGCTATCTTCCAGCTTATCCGGCTCCCCAGGCAGTACAGGAAAAGGAAGAGGGTATCCTCCCTCCTCAGTCCTGCCACCAGTCTCCCCTTTAATTTGCCAAAAAGGGTCGAGCGAGAGCTCCCTTGCTTCCACAGCAGGGGGAGCTCTATCCTACAGACTCCCCAAGCCTTCCCATAACCTCCAAAAATGGGGAAAATCCCTGCCCACTATGGCGTCATATAGCAGTGAAGGTACCACCCTCACTGAAAGAGTCACACTGCCCCAAGTCAATCTCAACCACCGCCATCTGGTAGTGACGAGTGTCCCCATGGATGCAAGTGACCCCGATAATGCTAGGGTGTAACCTTGCAGGATCTACACAATTGCTTTTTACCAATGTCACCACACTGCCCGAATCCAGCAGTGCAGTGAGTGGCTTTCCATCAACAAAAATCACACACATTTGCTTCTCCATGTGATTTGAACATGATGCTGTATATGCGACCTGTGCAAAAAGAGAAAGGTGTCTATTCACATAAGTATAATCGCATTGCATGGGTTCATCAGTCAGGGGACAATTGGCAGCAATATGGCCCAATGCATGGCATCGGTAGCACTGTATGTGCTCTATACCCAGTCCTTTCCAGGGTCCCCAAGACCTTCCTGGCTTCTTTGGCCAATCTCCAGGTCTAGAGTCCACAGTCTCTTTAGCCGTAGCAGTCTTATCAAATTTCCCCACATCCCTGAACCCTGGAACAGTCATACCCCTTCTGCCGGGTGATCTTTCACCCCTAGATACATTGGAGTGGAGCGCAGACTAGTGCAACAAGTTCTCAGCAGCAGTGTATCTCTCCATGAGGTCCACAAGTTGGTTGGCAGATTTGGGAGCCCTATGACTGACCCACTCCCTCAAAGCAGCAGGGGGCGCATGTAGATAGCGGTCCATGACCATGCGCTCCACAATCTGGGGACCGGCCAAAGTCTCCGGCTGTTGCCACTTCCGGGTGAGGTGGACCAGGTCAAACATCTGCGAGCGAGGTGGCTTTTCAGTGCGGTAGGTCCACTGATGCACCCGTGGGGCCCGGACTGCTATGGTGACCCCTAGATATGCGAATATCTCTGCCTTCATAGTCCTGGGCCATATCTGTTTCCAGATCAAAGTAGGCTTTTTGGGGTTCACCGGTCAAGAATGGTGCTAACAGTCCCGCCCACTGTTCTTTTGACCATTCTTCACGAAGAGTGACTCTTTCAAAAGTCGTGAGCTACGCCTCCACGTTATCCGCAGGTGTCATCTTCTGCATGTGGTAAGAAGCGCCTACCAACTTTGGTTCCACTGTTACCGGAGATGCGGGCCCCTTTTTCAACTCCAGCAGGGCTTCCGCAAACTGTCCATCTCCTGTTGAGCCGCTTGTTGTGCTGCTGTGACCTCTGAGACAAGGCAGTTGGTTTCCCGCTGAGCTGCATTGGCTTGTAACAGGGTCTTCAATATTTCCTCCATCTGGGAAAGATGCCTGCATCCTTCACCATGTTTGGGAAATTAGCTTGTGGGGATCAACTTTCCTGAGGAAAATAGTCAGCATGCAGGCAACTTTCTTTTTTTTTGTATTTCCTTTATTTTCAGAAAGTTTACGGTTTACAATCACAGTGTAGGGTGCAAACATATGATAAAGCCGATAAACAAAAAAAGGGGTCACATGCCAAGTCAACTAGCCCAGCAAGGAAAAGCTCAAATAGACATACAAGATTATACAGTCATATCATTCGTTGATGATGGGCAGAGTTATGGAAGTGTACAAGTACAGCAGTCATAAAGGGGACCCAAAACATAGTAACATCAATGTCAGCTCATCTTATATGCTAAAAATCGTAACGCGTCGGGATGCAGAGTATCCCGACGGCCCGAAAGGATCATAAATGTAACATCTAATTAGGGAAGGTGTGAGTGGGGATACAGACTACTTACATAGAGTATTCCTTTTAAGAGGGCCAGAAATCTGGGGACATAGGGACAGAAGAGGGTGGGTGAGGAGAGAAGGGTTGTAGATGTGAGTTCCCCTAGGACAGGGTCGGTTAGGTCAAGGAGAAAAAGAGGGGAGGAAGGAAACTGAGGATAGACAGGAGGATTGAAAGACTTCTCTCGCCTGGGTGAGCAGAGCTAGATTCGGAGGGTCAGCCAGAAAGCGAGACCTCTCCAAGGTGTGCATCAGTATACACAAAGTACTGCCAAGGCCTCCAGGTCTCTCGGAAAATCTCCTCCCGGTTGTGCAGGGTGGCGGTGTGGTCCTCCATATCTCTTAGTTCATCGGGTAACTTTCTTTAAAATCTGGCGGCTTGCCAGGTTTATTAGTAAAGGATTTGCAGGTTAAAAACAAACAAAACAGAAAATAAGTCCTTGCCATCTGGTGCTAAACTAAACAGTATAGTTTACTCACTATACGGTGTGTGGCTGGCCCCCGACACTCACAAAACATAAGCCACAATGCAAACCTTGTCTTTTTAAAGTCCAAACAGGCACAGAGCTCCCTCAGATTCCCCTCTGAGTTCCAGGTCAGAGCTCAAGTGAGATCTCTTCCTGATTATTTAAGCCACCTGCTGGTGGACTCCAATGTACCACAAACTCTGGACCGGAACCTGCCCTGCCATGGTGGCTGGTAAAATCCAGACCGCACTCTGTTTAATCCGGTCCAGATGAACGTATATGAGGAGACAGGTAGCGTCTGTCTACCACTTTGCCTTGCATACTGTCACAATATACACATACACATTGATGTGGCAACTGCCTCACTCAGTTGGGTCATCGAGCGTCACAAATGAAAACCCCCTCACTGCATCGTCCAGGCCCAACCACCAACAGCACTCCAACTAGCAGTGGCGGCTGGTGGGGTTTTTTTGTGGGGGCGGCAAACAACCACCCCACCCCTGGGCGGCTGGCAGTGGCACAGAATTCGCCCCGCACTTGCTTACTCGCTTACCCCATCTAGGTGGCGGGCTACGGCTCTGGTGTCCTCTCCTCCAGCACGGCGGACCCTATCTAGATGGCTTGTGGTGGGCGGCGGGCAGCGGCTCTGAGGTCCTCTCCTCCAGCACGGCGGACCCTATCTAGATGGCTTGTGGTGGGCGGCGGGCAGCTGCTCCGGTGTCCTCTCCTCCAGCACGGCGACTTCCGCCATGTGTATCTACTCTCCTCCTAGGCGCTAGGCGTTCAAAAGGGTCACCTGGCATTTTGGCCAATCAGGAAATGGGTCTTATGATCCGCTTCTTGATTGATGAGGAGGAGATTTCCTGTGAAAATAGCAAATATTTATTTGCTGTTGTCACACAACTGGGTGGGATCGGAGCGCAGAGAGCCCATGCTTTTTTGAAGCTTATTAGAGCCTCTGGCTCTAATCACGTGCTTCAAAAAAACACCCCCCCCCCACCATTGGAATCCATAGTCCGGCACCCTGTATGTAGGTAAGGGGGCTGGACGCATGGGTAGGTGGGGTGATGGACGGGCCGACACTGCCAACCAGCTAGCGGTGCCCATAGGCAGGACCATACTGATGGACACTACAAGAAAGAAAGAAACCCAGTACTAAGACCACAGATCAAGCCCAGTTGGGGGCCTAAGCTCCAAGAGCCAGTTACACCATAGACATAAGTTGTTTGTTTATATTCATCTGAAGTTTTGTAGTGAATCCATCATGCCCAGGTTGAGGTAAATGATTTGATTCTGTCCTAGGCTGTCAAGATCAGCTCCTCCATTCTGTTCACACGGGTGAACCATTCCTTCAGGCTAGGGGGTGAAATGTCCTTCCAACAAACTGGGACACACAACTGTGCAGCATTGATCATGTGGATCAGTAAAGATTTCCTATAGGTGCGAATAGAAAGGGAGGAATGATGAAGCAGATACTGACTTGGCGCAAAGTCAACTG
Organism: Glandirana rugosa; assembly: GCA_018402905.1. Taxonomy (NCBI): domain Eukaryota; kingdom Metazoa; phylum Chordata; class Amphibia; order Anura; family Ranidae; genus Glandirana; species Glandirana rugosa. The sequence continues at coordinate 844,621 of BLSH010182650.1, forward strand.
CCATCCCTGACATTGAGCAGAAATTTCATGGACCTTGGTCCAAAAAGGGACCAAATTAGGACATGTCCACCAAATGTGGAGAAATGTGGCCTCATCTGCAATGCAGCGCCAACAATGGTCTGTTGCAGTTGGAAAGATTTTAAGTAAGAGATGTGGCACTTACTACAAGCTGGTAAAGAATGTATATGCATTGTCATGTGTATGGACATTAGGGGAACCCTTATGTACCAAAATATTGATGTTTTCCCCATGGGCGTCCGCAGGTAGGGGCAAGGGGGGGCACTTGCCCCCCCTGGAATCAGGGATCTGATTGGGGGTTCCCCAATAGGTCCTTATCCTAGCACTGGTGACCGGCCCTGCTCGCACCTGGGGCGAGCAGGGCCGGTGACAGCTGGTAGAAGGAGCGGGACAGCGAAGGCCTCAACGGGTGGGCAAGATGACATTACCCGGTCTACATAGTGCTAGCGAGTGGCCCAGGAGACGGAGGCCACGGAAAAGGAGAGCAGCAAGCCGCTAGGAACAGCAGGCACAGTGTCCCCTCCCAGAGTCTGGGACCCCTGGACTCCTTAAACCTCCTCAACGCTCCAAGGCCCGGAGGGGGTTCAGAGAACAAGGATGGGCAGGAAATGCAAGCGGCCGGGGACCACTCCATGTCATCATAGATCCGATGGAAGGAACAGAGCACCTATTGTCCTCACCCAGAATGAAAATAGGTCTTGTCAGCTGCTGGCCATCATGGACATCCTACTGGCATGCAAGGTAATGTACTGAGCGTTGCATACACCACTGGGTCATAGGGGCACTAGAGGGACTGCAGACAGGGTTCTCTCTCTCTGACCTCCCCTCTGTCTCTCTCTGTCACCCCCCTCTTTTTCACTGTCACCCCCTCTGTCTCTCTCTGTCATCCCCTACATGTTTGCAGTGTCTTACAGTCTCTTGTGCCATGTATGCAGTCTCTTACAGTCTCCTGTACCATGTCCGCAGTTTCTGACCATCTTTTGTACAACGTCTGCAGTCTCTGACCATTTTATGTACTATGTCTGCAGACTCTGACCATCTCCTTTATAATGTCTGCAGTCTCTGACCATCTTCTGTACTATGTCTGCAGTCTCTGACCATCGCCTGTACTATGTCTGCAGTCTCTGACCATCTCCCGTATCATGCCTGCAGTCTCTGACCATCTCCTGTACTATATCTGCAGTCTCTGACCATCTCCTGTACTATGTCTGTAGTCTCTGACCATCTCCTGTACTATGTCTGCAGTCTCTGACCATCTCCTGTACTATGTCTGCAGTCTCTGATCATCTCCTGTACTATGTCTGCAATCTCTGACCATGACGATGTGATAATGACATTGTCGAAAAGTGGCAGAGCATGGGTGACCTTAAAATGACGCCCATAGTTTTCCCAGTCCTCCGCCTCCAAAAGACAATCCAAGTCCTTTTCCCAAGCCTTATGTAGCCCCGGTGTCAGGAGGAAGCGAAGCTGTAAACAACGCATAAATCTCCGATATGAGATGTCATTATAGGGATAACTAGGGCTCTAGAAAAACTCTCTCGATTTACAGGGCCATTGAGGAAAAGACGGATTTGTAGGTAAGTTCCAGTGAGGGACATGAGAGTCCGGGACTGTTTAGACGTCATAAAATGAAAATCTGGGTTCCCACACAATGGCGTCAAAGGACCAGGGAGTGATGAAATGTCATACGCAGTACATGCTGCCCTGAAGCATTGTAAAGTAGCGCCAACAAAAGGATGGTCGCAAGCCTTGGCTTGGATGCGTGCTGTGCAAAGGAATGACGTTGAATCCAATCTACAACCCTCGTAAGGTGTCCGGCCCAATAATATTTCTGTTGGTCCGGTTGCACAATTCCCCCTTTAGATTTCGGGAGGGACAGCATGGTTTAACTGATCCCCTCCCTTTGTTTATTCCATAAAAAAGATTGGAACAGACGGTGTATGGCAGAAAAGTGATATGAAATTAACACTATCGGAGCCGTCTACATAACGTAGAGGAAGCAGGGGAGGACATTCATCTTCAGGGCTGCCACCCGACCAAACCAGGTCAACGGTTTCCAAGTCGCAAGCCTGAAGATCCTGTTGAATTTGCTGAAGCAGCGACGCAAAGTTACGCGCAAAGAATTGTGAAAGACCTAAAGGATATGGTGAGTTGGATGAAAATGGGGAGGGGAGGGGGATGGGAGAGGTGGGAAACCTCAGGAAGGGAAGGGGTTCAGATTGTGGGGGGACTATAGCGGTGCATAACTTAAACTTGTATCCGAATTTCAATCAACAGTAGAAATATATAAAGTTGAATTATTTATTAGTTTAATATTAAAATTAGCACTTGTATTGTGCTAACGCACTATTGGCATTTAAGAACAACATACAATGGAGGAAACAGGTAAAAAAGTTTTTTCAAATAGGTACATAGAACATTACGAATAGTTTTTACAAATCTGTGTCGATGTCCAACATGTTTCGCCTGAAAAGGCTTCCTCAGGGACTACAGACGACACATTCTTTGTACCATTCTAATGTAGGAGAGCAAAAATAATGAGTAAGTATTATACAAAGTTATCCAAAAATACACATAACGTAACTTGATAAGTTTATATTAGCAATATCGGAAATGCTAAATAAGGTACAAATTTAGATTAATTATTTATTATATTAATTATTGATAAGCGTCACCTCCTAATGCCTGGAACCATGCCTGCAAGTCAAAGAATTGTGAAAGTCCTAAAGGATATGAAATGGCTTATTCCTGCCAATGAAAGGGTAAATTCTGCATACATAATGCCAACTCCTGATGATGAAGGCCTAAAATTTCTACTTACATGATGCCAACCTCCTACCCTCAGCCAGGGCATTGAAAATGGGTCGGGGATGGGTATTCCAGTATGAGAATGACCCAAAAAACACAGCCAAGGCAACAAAGGAGTGGCTTCAGAAGAAGCACATTAACCACTTGCCGGTGGCAAGTTGGCTCTGCTGCGCAGATCGCAGTCTATAAACAGTGATTCACGCAGCCGCAGTAGCCCACCGCTGTGTCCGCCGCACTCTGTGTGAGTGTGGCTGCCGATCGGGCAGGCTCGATGTCCGCTGGCGACCCACGATCGCCTTCTGGAGAGGAAGAACGGGGAACCGCCGATGTAAAGCACCTGTGATCGGGATCAGTTAGATCTGTCATGCCCCTGCCAGAGCCAGCCCAGCCCCCTCACAGTTAGAACACGCCTTGGGAACACATTAAACCCCTTGATTGCCCCCTGCAGGTTAACCCCTTCACTGCCAGTGACATTTATACAATAATCAGTAAAAACCCCATAAATTAATTCTCATGGTTTGTAAACACGGCAACTTTTACGCAAACCAATCAATATACGCCGATTGTGATTTTTTTTTACCACAAATATGCGGAAGAATATAAATCGGCCAAAACTGATGAATACATTTGTTTTTTATATATATATATATTTTTGGATATGTATTATAGCAAAAAGTAAAAAATAATGTTTTTTTTTTCGAAATTGTCGCTCTTTTTTTGTTTATAGCGGTGATCAGAAATGACGCAGAGGTGATCAAATGCCACCAAAAGAAAGCTCTATTTGTGGGAAAAAAAGGGACGCAAATTTAGCTTGGGTACAACGTCGCACGACTGCGCAATTGTCAGTTAAAGCGACGGAGCGCCAAATCGCAAAAAGTGCTCTGAGATGAAGTGGTTAAGGTCCTGGAGTGGCCTAGCCTCCAGACCCTAATCTAGGGTTGCCACCTGTCCAGGATTCACCCGGACAGTTCGGGTTTGGAATCATGTGCCCGGATTTCAGACTGCCTGAAACCCGGACATATTATTCAGACTAGACTATAGCTTCCCAGAAGGGTTGCTGACTGCAGTTGTCTAAGCTGAGAGAGTCTGTCACACTCTCTTTCACATTGCCCAAAGCCAGCACTAATGACCCCCCCCAAACACACACACAGGCAGGGGAGGAGAGAGGGCTTGATCTGCACCTCTTCCTCCTACCCCTACCCCTCTCTGTCTGCCCACACTCCGATCCCCGGTGCTGAGCCTCAGAAAAGGAAAGTGGGGGGTGGATGTTTGAAGTCCAGCAGCTTCAGATACATCTGGATTGTGTGTACACTAAGATAAATCAGGGTTCTCAGAGCAACCCTTACATCAGAGTTCCCCTTTACACCAGAGGCCACAGTGTTCCCCCTTACATCAGAGTTCTCTCCGTACATCAGAGTTTTCAGTGTTCCTCCTGAAATTAGGGTTCCCAGAGCATCCCCTATGTTAGAGTCTCCAGAGTTCTCCCTTACATCAGAGGCTGCAGATTCCCCCTTACAGTAAAAGGGAACTCTGTGAGTTCAGATGTAAAAGGGGAACTCCGTGGACCCTGATGTAAAGGAGGACTCTTGTTATTAACTTCATATGATTAGAAATGTTGTTTAATAGCAAAATATATGTACAGTTTAAACTATAAAAATTGCTGTGCGCCGCTAAAGTGTTCGGGTTTGACTTAAAGAAAAGGTGGCAACCCTACCCTAATCCCATAGAAAATATGTGGAGGGAGCTGAAGGTTCGAGTTACCAAATGTCAGCCTGGAAACCTTAACGACTTAATGACCTCAATGACTTGGAGAAGATCTGCAAAGAGGATTGGGACAAAATCCCTCCTGAGATGTCTGCAAACCTGGTGGCCGACTACAAGAAACGTCTGACCTTTGTGATTGCCAACAAAGGTTTTGCCACCAACTACTAAGTCATATTTTTTTAACCTCCCTGGCGGTATTCCCGAGTGTGGCTCGGGGTGGAATTTCAGTACCATTAGTGGTAGCCCCGAGCAACACTCGGGATTGCATCGCTGGATCCAAGGCAGCGTTACCAGGGGAGGGCTGGCCCAGGGGGTAGGGTGGCAATTGCCCCCCAGGCCACCCTAACTTACATTTAAAATGGCCGATGGCTGTTGCCCGCTCACACTTTTTTTTTCTTGTGGAGGAAGGAAATAGGGCCCAGGGGCGCAGCCACCAACTAACTGCAGGCAAAAGGGGGGCGCCCAGGGCCGGCCCTACCATGGATCCCGCTAGGCCCATTGGGTGGGCATGGATGGTGAGCTGATTTGGTGGTTCAATGGGCCACTTGACTGGACTTGCCCCCCAGGCCTACAGCTGCCAGCCCTCCCCTGAGCGTTACTCACCTTGTCCCCTGGATCCAGCGATGTCCCCCCGCGGTGTCAGCGTGTCTGTCCTCCGCCCGATGCCCCTGTGTGCCGGGCTCCGTTCCCTGCGAGCGTAGCGTCACACGGGGACAGAGCCCGGCGGGAAATTCAAATAGTGAAACACACAGCACATACAGTACACTGTGATCTGTAAGATGACATTACTGTATGAAATCATTTCACATCCCCTTTGTCCCTAGTGGTTTGCCCAGAGCCCTGCATGCACTTTTATATTATAAATGCCGTTCTTTCTGCCTGGAAACATGAGAACGTCCATGGCAACCAAAAAGCGTCCCTTTGCGTCAAAAGTGGTTTTTGATCAGCTAGAAAACAGCGATAGTAAATAAGAATCATTTGCAGAATTGAGTGATGCTGATTTTTGAGGAAATTTATCATCAGAAACTGAAAGTGACGACAGCGACAATTCTGCAACTCAGCAAATTTCAGTGTTTTTGGTTTGATTACATTATTGAATACATTTTATTACTGTTATGTTATTATTTTTGATAATTATTTATAGTTATTTATTATATTATAATTTATGATTTCATGTTTCAAACTTTATCATACCCGGGATGTCTACTAGACTCTTGTTTGGACAAATTTAAGTGAGTTATTCCTAAGAATTACAGGCCTACAATATAAAACGCCAAATTTCCATGCAAAATAATCGTACCGCTTTCAGCACCAAAAATCTGACATAATCACCCCGCCAGGGAGGTTAAGGGGTCAAATACTTATTTCACTCATTAAAATGCAATTCAATTTATAACTTTTTTGAAATGCGTTTTTCTGGATATTTTTGTTGTTATTCTGTCTCTCTCTGTTAAAATAAACCGACCATTAAAATTATAGACCGATCATTTCTTTGTCAGTGGGCAAACTTACAAAATCAGCAGGGGGTCAAATACTTTTTCCCCCTCACTGTAGAATAGTTGACGCTCAGATTGGCCAGAGCCGAGAAATCCCGAAGCGCCTGCACCAGATTCGGCATGTGCGGTTCCATTAAAAATAGCAAAAGGTCATCCGCGTATGCTGTGAGTTTATTCGTTGTGCCCTCCACTCTGAATACTCGAATATCTGAGTGGACCTGAATATAGCGTAAGAACGGTTCCAAAGACAATATGGGTATCAATGGCGGTAACCATTCACTTTCACCCGCGCCCAGTGGTGTATCATCCATGGGTGCAGGGTGTTCACTGAACACGGGCCCTGAGGGGTTGTGGGGCCCACTGTGCTCTGACCCACATCTCTCCCTGGTTGACAGCCAGGGATGATCGGTGCGGTGTGGGCTTGCACACAGGCCCACTAATTTCATGATACGCCCCTGCCCACGCCGTGGGACATGCATAAAGGTCCATCTGCAAAAGTGTGACCGCAAGCCCAGCAATGCAAGAACTCTCTCCATGCGACGATATCAAAGGCCTTCGCCGCATCTAAGGACAGGAGAAGGCCTTAGGTGTGGGTAGACTTCGCCCAAAACTGCGGGTTGATAGCTTTGATGGTATTGTCTCGTGCCTACCTGCCAGGGACAATACCAATCTGCACACGGGAAATCAAAGAGGGAAGCAGTGGGAGAAAATTTTCATGCACAACTTAACATCAACATCAAGAAGGGATATGGGGCGATAATTGGATACCACACTGAGGTCCTTACCTTCCTACGGAACCACAGTAATATAAGCGGCCAACACATGTTGCGGAGGTGGCTGCTTTATGTAGGCCTTCAAGAGCCTGTTCAAAAGGAGGAGCTAAAATGTCCTCAAAATGCATATAGTATTGTACAGTGAACCCGTCCGGTCCTGGACTCTTTCCAGACTTCATTTGTTTTAGCGCCATATGAGGTTCTTCCGCCATCAACAGAGCGTCTGATTTCATAGCCTCTGCCGCAGCTATGGACGTATATTTTATATATAGTTTTATATATATATATATATAATGTGTTCTTATTTATATACACTATATTACCAAAAGTATTGGTACACCTGCCTTTACACACACATGAACTTTAATGGCATCCCAGTCTTAGTCCGTAGGGTTCAATATTGAGTTGGCCCACCCTTTGCAGCTATAACAGCTTCAACTCTTCTGGGAAGGCCGTCCACAAGGTTTAGGAGTGTCTATGGGAATGTTTGACCATTCTTCCAGAAGCGCATTTGTGAGGTCAGGCACTGATGTTGGATGAGAAGGCCTGGTTTGCAGTCTCTATTTCATCCCAAAGGTGTCCTATGAGGTCAAGACTTTGTCTAGGCCAGTCAAGTTCCTCCACCCCAAAAACTCGCTCATCCTTATGGACCTTGCTTTGTGCACTGTGTGCAGTCATGTTGGAACAGGAAGGGGCCATCCCCAAACTCTTCCCACAAAGTTGGGAGCAAGAAATTGTTTATAATGTCTTGGTATGCTGACACCTTAAGAATTCCCTTCACTGGAACTAAGGGGCCAAGCCCAACCCCTGAAAAACAACCCCACACCATAATCCCCTCTCCACCAAATGATTTGGACCACTGCACAAAGCAAGGTCCATAAAGACATAGACGAGTGAGTTTGGGGTGGAGGAACTTGATTGGGCTGCCTCAACCCAACAGAACACCTTTGGGATGAATTAGAGTGGAGACTGAGAGCCAGGCCTTCTCATCCAACATCAGTGCCTGACCTCACAAATGCTCTTCTGGAAGAATGGTCAAACATTCCCATAGACACTCCTAAACCTTGTGGACAGCCTTCCCAGAAGAGTTGAAGCTGTTATAGCTGCAAAGGGTGGGCCAACTCAATATTGAACCCTACAGACTAAGACTGGGATGTCATTAACGTTCACGTGCGTGTAAAGGCTGGCGCCCCAATACTTTTGGTAATATAGTGCATATAGTTATGTTTTTTATAATTAGTATATGATCTTATTTATATATAGTTTTATTGATATATGAGTTATATATACAGTATGTGATCTCATTTATATAGAGATACAGAGCTAACAAATATAAAATGTGTGTCTGTATCATGCATTTAGAAAGCTGCAGAAGAAGTCCCATCTGTGGTTTGTAGAAGACCGCTGTCCATCTCGTGTTATACTTTGTCGCTGGGGTTTTCTGCTCGGACTTTTATAAATCATTTTGGAATATTCCCTGTTTTCTGTTTTTTCTTCTGTATGTTCAGCAATAAATATCCGCAAAAGTTTAAAAAAAATTGGATCTGACTCAGTAAATCATTAGGCTTTTTTTGTTCTAATTAATGAAAGTCAATATTATTATTTTCTAATAGTGAGTTTGTTTAATCCGAGGTTTTATGACTGTTTGATCCGAGGTGAATGTTTTGTGTTCAGCTGAAATGTAGGACAAGATGTATTTATTGGGGTGAGGTGTTATAAGGAGACCGACCTTTGCTTCTGCGATTTCTCAGCCAAGATCGAGATCTAAACAAAGACTTGAGGAATTCCTGACATTGGGGGGGGGGGGTTAATCCCGCATTTTGGGGAATTCCTAACATGG
>BLSH010182650.1:853568-864241 GCA_018402905.1 Glandirana rugosa
GGGTGATCCTTAATTTTGGGAAATTACCGACATTGGGCGTTAATCCCTCATTTTGGGTAATTCCTGAAATTGGGGAGGGGTTAATCTCTCATTTTGAGGAATTTCTGACGCTGGGGGGTTACGCCCTCATTTTGGAGAATTCCTGACATGGGGGGGGGGGGGTCTAATCCCTCATTTTGAGGAATTTCTGACATGGGGGGGTTAATCCTTCATTTTGGGGAATTCCTGACATGGGGGTGGGTTTAATGCCACATTTTGAGGAATTTCTGACATTTGGGGGGGGGGGGTTAATCTCTCATTTTGGGGAATTGCTGACATTGATGGGGTTAATCCCTCATTTTGGGGAATTGCTGACATTGATGGGGTTAATCCCTTATTTTGGGGAATTGCTGACATTGATGGGGTTAATCCCTCATTTTGGGGAATTGCTGACATTGATGGGGTTAATCCCTTATTTTGGGGAATTCCTGCCACTTTTTGGATAGAGTGAGGGAGGGTTATTACCGCTGTCAGATTTTTTTTTCACCATCAGTGTCCCATTGCGGAGATTTCCCTTCACGTCCTGTCCCATAGCCAAACAGGAAGTGAGAAGGAATCTCTTGAAATGAAAGGAATTTCTTGGGGAACCCCAGATCACCAGAACTAGTGTCCCCATTGGAAGATTTCCCATCTATTAATTTTCTGGGGACAACTTAAAATTTAGGGTTTTCTTTTTACTTTCACTTTCAATGATAATGGTAAACAGGACAAACAGAGAAGTTGAATCTCCTTAATGGGGGCACAGACAACAATATCAAGTGACAGGGGCTCTAATCCCTCTCCCCTCTATCCAAAACTAAAAAAAGTTTTGCTTTTAGTTATAATTTAATCCCTTATATCTCTCTCTTTCTCTCTTTCTCTCTTTCTTTCTTTTTCTTTCTTTCTTTCTCTCCCTCTTTTTTTCTTTCTTTGTTTCTTTCTTTTTCTCTTTCTCTCTTTATTTCTTTCTTTCTTTTTCTCTTTCTTTCTTTCTTTCTTTTTCTCTTTCTCTCTTTCTTTCTTCCGCGCTCTCTTTTTTTCTTTCTTTCTTTCTTTCTTTTTCTCTTTCTCTCTCTCTTTCTTTCTTTCTCTCTTTCTTTCTTTCTTTCTTTCTTTTTCTCTTTTTCTTTCTTTCTTTCTTTCTTTCTTTCTTTTTCTCTTTCTTTCTTTTTCTCTTTCTCTTTCTTTCTTTCTTTCTTTCTTTCTTTCTTTTTCTTTCTTTCTTTCTCTCTCTCTCTCTCTCTCCCCTTCTTCCATTTTCTCTCTTTCTTTCTTTCCTTCTTTCTGTCTTTCTTTTTCTTTCCTTTTTTTTCTCTTTTTTTCTTTCTTTCTTTCCCTCCTTCCTTTTTTTCTTTCTTTCCTTCTTTCTTTCTCTCTCTCTTATTTATTTCAATGAATGTGAATGTTAGTTTGTTTTTTTTATCTGACTCCCACTGACCCCCTTAACCCCCCCCCCCATAAACACCCCCGCTCTGAACCCATGTATACAAAGAGGCTGGAGAACGTTATTGATGAGAGAATATGGATTGATGAATTTTGCATAGTGTAAGCCCTGCACCATTACCATGATTTTGTACCTGTAATTATACGAACTTACTTGTTACTATTTATTTTATACTTGCATGCGTGCCATGAGTGTGTGCATTTTTATATGGAATAAATCCATTATTATCAGTATTTTGCGTCTTGTTTGCTTTCCATGCTTCACTCAAAGTCCCAACCTTTCTCCTTTTGCTTGATGCATGCATAGTGAGCAGCAATCTCTGGAAGGGTAACTCCTAGCATGCAGCTGATCATTAGTGACTGTTCATGGATTGAGGTCTGACCGTGGAGGAGCCGTGTGCACAGTCCTGGTCTGTCTGTGGATTGCCCCCAGGTAGGTCATCCTGAGATTATCCGTGTATATTAGTGTATGTATTTATAGATTGTAAGCTCTATGGAGCAGGTCCCTCGGATTCCTTCTGTATTGATTTGTATTATATTTGTACTTTCTGCCCTCGTGTTATAACTATCTGTGCAAACTGTTGGCGCTATATAAATCCTGTATAATAATAATAATCATAAAATTGTGAGAGGGATGGTAAATGATCAGAGACACTTCTATTGTATTCTTGGCTCAGAAGGGAACATTAGGACTGAAATATTCCATTCACAAGAGGGGTGAAGAACGATTCAGAAGCAGCGACATCTACGCAGAGCACTCACCTCGGGGACAGATCTCCCCATGTATCCCCCGCACTCCAATCATCTCATGGAAGTCATCCCATCACTCCCAGGTTCTTTTCTGCTGCAAGGAAACCCCCTTTGAATCAGGACCCCCCCCTTACCTTCGCCCACCTTTACACATTCCTACATTTGCACCCCTATAGGGCCTTCCCCATAGAATAAATACAGAAAACAAACCTTCCTGAGCAGAAACAGGCACAAGTCATTTTTTTTTTTTTTTTGCGCTTTTTAAAGTGGCCGGTAATGTTTTATTTTTGACACAGTTAAGGCCGTAGTTGGCCTCCAATGAAAGGAACGAGTTAATTGAAAACCGACATGATTCCTGCCTTGTTCTAATTACCGTAATGTGTGTTATGTTGTCACTGCCTTCTACTCCCTCCGCACACATCTGTGTTTAGATGGCAGAACAGCTTTTCTCTTCATAAGTTTCCATAACTTTTTTTTTTTTTTTGTTTCCTTGTCGAGAAAAAAATAAAATCCTGTTTATTACATAGACATCCTCGTAACATTATTCCCTTCATATTGCGGCCGTAAAAAAGCACAGCCGACGCGCCTCCGTTACAGAGATGGCCTGTTTTATGGGCACGGTTCACGTTATAATGTCATTATTCCACATTGCACTAATAATGTGTCGCTGGAAATTCATCTTTACTTATTGGGATAAATAGAATGTCTTAAAAATGTTTTTTGTTGTTTTGTTTAAACATTCAACAATTCATAGAGTCAGAAAAATACGAACCAGACACAATATCATTTATATAATATAATATAATATAATATAATATAATATAATATGTAATATAATACAATATATAATATAATATAATATGTAATATAATACAATATATAATATAATATAATATAATATAATATAATATGTAATATAATACAATATATAATATAATATAATATAATATAATATAATATAATATGTAATATAATACAATATATAATATAATATAATATAATATAATATGTAATATAATATAATATGATACAATATAATATGTAATATAATACAATATATGATATGATATAATATGATACATGATATGATATGGTATTATATAATATGTAATATAATACAATATATAATATAACATAACATAATATAATATATAATACAGGGTGCCCCAAAAGTCTCCATACATAGGAAAAATTAACAAACTCATATTCTATTTTATATATATATGTTTTTATGGTATTATATAATATGTAATATAATACAATATATAATATGATACGATATGTTATTTTATAATATGTAATATAATACGATATATAATATAACATAACATAATATAATATAACATAACATAGTACAATATATAATACAGGGTGTCCCAAAAGTCTCCATACATAAGAAAAATTAACAAGCTATTTATATATGTTTTTATGTTATTATGTAATATAATACAATATATAATATAATACAATATATATTATAATATAATATAATATCATATGTAATATAATACAATATATAACATAATGTAATATTATTATTATTATTATACAGGATTTATATAGCGCCAACAGTTTACGCAGCGCTTTACAATGTAAAAGGGAGACAATACAGTTTCAATACAATAAAATACAAGAGTATTAAGAGGGCCCTGTTCAGAAGAGCTGACAATCTAATAGGGTGGGGCAGGTGGTACAAAAGGTTCTAACTGTGGGGAATGAGTTGATGGAAGAGATAAAAGATTAGTTGGAGGTGTGAAAGGCTTTCCTGAAGAGATGAGTTTTAATATAATATAATATATTATAGTACAATATATAATACAGGGTGTCCCAAAAGTCTCCATACATAGGAAAAATTAACAACTCGTATTATATTTTATATATTTTATTTTATATATATATATATATTTATTTTCTATATTTATTTGTATTATTTATTTCAGGTACTTATATAGCGATGTCAATTTACACAGTGCTTTACATATACATTGTACATTTACATCAGTCCCTACCCTCAAGGAGCTTACAATCTAAGGTCCCTAACTCACAATCATACACATACTAGGGTCAATTTAGAGAAGATCTAATTTTACCTACCAGTATATATATATATACATATATATATTTATATTTGTATATGTTTTTATATATAAATATATTTTTTTAAATTTTGTAATGAATATTTTGTAAATAAAGGTACATTTAGCTACAATTTCCGATTTTCCCTATGTATGGCGACTTATGGGACACCCAGTACAATACAATATTGTACAATATATAGTGGGGTTGATTTACTGAAACTGGAGAGTGCAAAATCTGGTGCTTCTCTGCATAGAAACCAATCAGCTTCCAGGTTTTATTCTCAAGGGTTAATTGAACACGCTGAAGCTTAACAGCTGATTGGCTACCATGCACAGCTGCAGCAGATTTGACATCAGTTTAGTAATGCAACCCCAATATGTTATAATAATAATAATAATATAGTGCAATATATAATATAATAGAACAGAATATAGTACAATATAAAATATAATATAGTGCAATATATAATACAATATATAACAGACTAGACTATAGTACAATATATAATATAATATAGTGCAATATATAATACAATATAGTACAATATATCATAGAATACAAAATATGATAGAGTATAATACAAGATAGACTACGATAGAATACAATATAGTACAATATAAGATCTAATATAGTGCAACATATAATATAATATCATACAGTGCAATATATAATAGAATACAACATATGGGAGAATATAATATAATACAATATACAATAGAATAGACTATAGTAGATAGAATATAAAATATAATATAGTCCAATATATAATACAATATATAATAGAAGAGACTATAGTACAATATCTAATAGAATACAAAATGGTACAGCATATAATATAATATAATGCAATATGTAATAGAATGCAACATATGATAGAGTATAATATAAGAAAGACTAGAATAGAATAAAGTACAATATAAAATATAATACAGTGCAATATATAATACAATATATAATAGAATTGTGGAGAAGAAGATAGAAATGGCGGCACTCCCCAAATATAGTGCAAAAGCTTGTGAATTTATTGAAAAACAGCCAGATAATACAGGGAAACGTAGACGCGTTTCACTCGAACATCTCAAGCTTACACATTACCCATAGTATATATAAAATAGAATAGACTCTAGTACAGTATAATACAAAATAATATGACATATAATATAATATAATGCAATATATAATGGAAAACAATATAAAATAGAATAAAATTGAATATCATATAGAATAGACTATAGTATAATAGAATATAAAATATAACAATATATAATACAATATATAATAGAATATATTATAGTACAATATATAATAGAATACAAAACAGTACAACATATAATAGTGCAATATATAATATAATACAACATATGATAGAATATATTACAATATAGAACAGAATACAGTACAATACAAAATAATATATTTTAAAAAAAGACAAAGCATGTATTAAAAAAAAAAAAAAAAGAAATCAGGCAGACTCAATGAACTTTTTTCTGCTGTCACTTTTCTATGTTTCCATAGTGCAATATAAAATACAATTTATAATAGAACAGACTATATTACAATATATAGTAGATTAGAAAATAGTAAAAAATATATATATAAATATACTGCAGTATATAATAGCATAGAACATATGATAGAATAGAGTATAATACAGTATATAATAGAATATAGTACAATATAAAATATTATATACAATAAAATATAGTGCAATATATAATAGAGTACAACATATGTTAGAGTATAATATGAGAAGGACTAGAATAGAATATAGTACAATATAAAATATTATATAAAATAAAATATAGTGCAATATATAATAGAGTACAACATATGTTAGAGTATAATATGAGAAGGACTAGAATAGAATATAGTACAATATAAAATAGAATAGACTATAGTACAATATATAATAGAATACAAAATAGTACAACATATAATAGTGCAATATATATTATAATACAACACATGATAGAATATAATACAATATAGAATACAATACAGTACAACACAAAATAATATAAATTAAAAAAATAAAGACAAAGCATGTATTAAAAAAAAAAAATCAGGCAGACTCACTGGACTACTCAGTCTTTTTTTTCTGCTGTCACTTTTCTATGTTTCCATAGTGCAATATAAATTACAATTTATAATAGAACAGACTATATTACAATATATAGCATAATAGAAAATAGTACAACTTATAATATAATGTAGTGCAGTATATAATAGAATAGAACATATGATAGAATAGAGTATAATACAATATAAAATAGAATATAGTACAATATAAAATATAATATAGTGTAATATAAAATACACTATAATATAGAATATAGTACAATGTATAATAGAATAGAATAAAGAACAATATAGAATATCATATAATATAGTGCAACATATAATACAATATATGATATAAAATAGTACAAATGACAATATGACATGTAGTGCAATATATAATATAATACAATATACTGTATATTATATGTATTTAGGAAAAGGTGGCTAAGGCTTTAGTAGAGTAACTTGGATGACATTTTCCATAAGATACAATGTTACTTTAATGAGACATTTTGTTTGATTTCACGTTTTCCTATTTATTACATCTTAAACATTTTTTCTTATTCATTTTTAAATCTTTCACCCTGTTACTTACCCCGGGGTCTCCATAGACGGTGGGCAGGACCCTGTGTCTTGCAGTCTGGATGCCCCCATAGCGTGGCGCCGGTGTCATGTATGTCTGTGTCCCCCACCCCCCACGTCTGCCCGATCTCTCACTCTATTGATTATAATGTAACATGGACAATAAGATGTAATACTCGTCATGAAGACGGCACTATTTTTATTGCCCGTGGTAAAGCACTGGAAAGTATTATTGGAAAGGAATTGTGGTGAATTTTACCAAACACACCGTCCTCCTGAACTTTTGTACACATTGGGGGAGATTTACTAAAACTGGAGAGTGCAAAATCTGGTGCTCTGCATGTCAAAGCTTCATTTAAAAAAATCTGAAGTTAGAAGCTGGTTGGCCTCCATGCGCAGCTGTGCCAGGTTTTGCACTCTCTGGTTTCCGTACACCCCCCCCCCCCAATGTATATAGAAATAAACATCATCGTTTTATGCTGGGGACGGAGGATATGTATCAATGATTAGTTCTATACACTTTTTATAATTGAAGATATTTAAGTAAAAAAATAAATTGCGAGCTTTGGGGCTCATGGACACTGGACGTTTTTGCAGCTGAAACGCTGTAACAAGCTTTTAGCCGCGCTTTACGTTTTTAGGAGTACTGTAAAAACGCATTAAAAACTGCTAACGCTCAAAAACGATGAAAAATGTGCATAAACGCTATTCAAAAATGCAGATAAAAGCTTTTTCCTGACAGCAGTGCTGGCCTTTTTTAAACGTCCTGTGTGCATGAGCCCTAAAACCATAAGCGTCAGCAGGTAGGGGCAAGGGGGGGGCAATTGGAGTCCTTATCCTCTTGAGCCATGTATGCAGTTTCTGACAGTCTCTTGGGCTATGTATGCAGTATGACCGTCTCCTGTACCATGTCTGCAGTCTCTTACCATCTCCTGTACTATTTCCGCAGTCTCTGACCATCTCCTGTACTATGTCTGCAGTCTCTGACCATCTCCTGTACCATGTCTGCAGTCTCTGACCATCTCTTGTACAATGTCTGCCATCTCTGACCATCTCCTGTACTATGTCTGCAGTCCCTGACCATCTCCTGTACTATGTCTGCAGTCTCTGACTATCTCCTGTACTATGTCCGCAGTATCTAACTGTCTCCTGCACCATGTCCGCAGTCTCTGACCATCTCCTGTACCATGTCCACAGTCTCTGACCATCTCTTGTACGATGTCTGCCATCTCTGACCATCTCCTGTACCATGTCTGCAGTCTCTGATCGTCTCCTGTACTATGTCTGCAGTCTCTGACCGTCTCCTGTACCATGTCTGCAGTCTCTGACCGTCTCCTGTACCATGTCTGCAGTCTCTGACCGTCTCCTGTACCATGTCTGCAGTCTCTGACCATCTCCTGTACCAGGTCTGCAGTCTCTGATCGTCTCCTGTACCATGTCTGCAGTCTCTGACCATCTCCTGTACCATGTCTGCAGTCTCTGACCGTCTCCTGTACCATGTCTGCAGTCTCTGACCATCTCCTGTACTATGTCTGCAGTCTCTGACGGTCTCCTGTACCATGTCCACAGTCTCTGACCATCTCCTGTACCATGTCTGCAGTCTCTGACCATCTCCTGTACTATGTCTGCAGTCTCTGAACACCTCCTGTACTATGACTATAGTCTCTGACAGTCTCCTGTACCATGTCTGCAGTCTCTGGCCATCTCCTTTATCATGTCTGCAGTCTCTGACCATCTCCTGCACCATGTCTGCAGTCTCTGACCATCTCTTGTATCATGTATGCAGTCTCTGACCATCTCTTGTACCATGTCTGCAGTCTCTGACCATCTCCTCTACTTTGTCTGCAGTCTCTGACCATGATAATGTGATAATGACATTGTCGAAAAGGGGCAAAGCATCGGTGACCTTAAAATGATGCCTCCCCCCTGAAAAAAGTTCTGCGGACGCCCATGCCTAAAACCACACTGGTCCCGATTAACCTCCATCCTTCTATCACTGTCTATGGGGATTTTTTTTATTTTTTATATAAGATGTGGATATAAACATGCTTACAACAAACTTAGATCTATACTCAAAAAATACAAAAACTCTTCTATGTTTCTATTTCAGCATTGCAGAAAAGAAATGAAAGCAGAAATGCAATGACTCCGTCCCCTCTCGTATCATTCTCTGTCCGTAGCGGAATTGTCTGCCTTTGGAAAGCATTCATCATTATCACACCAGATAAAGTGAGGCTGGGCCATTTGTGAATCCCAAACTCTACATCCAGATGTTAATCCGATCGTATTTCTAAATTGGACCACAACAAGCTGCTTGGAAGGTGGTTGGAGGTTTTCATACTTCACCCAGCCAGCCTTTGTTAGTAAATCACCACCGCCGAGTGCAGCAACAACCTCTGACCGCTTAAATGAAAAAAATAAAATAGGGAGAAATAATAATCATCATTTTTATTTACTTTTGTTAATCTTGTGTTTTATATCTTTATTGTATTTTGTGGTGCTTTTTTTTAATATTAGAGAAGTTAGGTCTGTAGAAGTTCACATTTAATATCACAGTAAAGGATCCCCAAAGCACCATGGGTAAGCTCAAGAAACAGCAGAAAAAAATGCTGTCTGCCTTTTGGTGTGATTTATTTTATTTCAACTTTTTTAGGAATTTTATTTTAATTTTTTGCTGCATTCAGCATATTTATTAAAAAATGTCTGATGTTCAGATTTTCTGTTCTCGGTTTATGATTCTGATTGTATTCGAGTGACAACTCTGACCGTTTTCCACAGAGAAATCTCTTTTCTAGCAGGACCTCCCATAACTCAATGGTATTTATATCTATAAGATTCAGTTACACTGAAAATTCCATATTTGGAAGAAATCTTTCAAAGGTGGACTACAAAGTGATAAAACATTGGAGAGATAACAGCTCTGTGTTGGAAGTGATAATACGAGAAGACAAACTGATCAGCATCCAGCTGGGATTTCCCCAAAATACATTATATTATTAGATTATCTTTATATATTCATTTAAAAGCTTATAAACAGTTTTCTATCTAATGTGCAGATTTGTATGAGATCTTCATTTTACAGATAAATCCATATTAAATCGCACTCACACATGGAGGTTGATTTACTAAAGGCAAATAGTTTGTGCACTGCAAATGCAGTTGCTACAGAGCTTACTAACTGAGATGAAGCTTCACTGTGCATAGAAAACCCAATCACATGCAAGGAAAATAAAAAAAAAACACGATTGTATGATAGAAATCAGCACAGCTTCCCCTCATTTACTAAGATCGAGAGCAGCGGGACTTGCAGTGCACAGTATATTTACCTTTAGCAAATTAACCCCTGTGTGTTGTTGTGGGCTTGTGTTTTATTGTGAATGACAGCACTGGCACTTTGTATGCACACCATGCTGGGCTTTCTAGTAAAATCCCCGACAAGTAGAAGTAGGAGAATAGGAGGCAGTGCGTTTCTCCCTTCGTCTCTCTCCCCTTCTCTCCCTTCGTCTCTCTCCCCTTCTCTCCCTTCATCTCTCCCTTCATCTCTCTCCTTCTCTCCCTTCATCTCTCTCCCCTTCTCTCCCTTCATCTCTCTCCCTTTCTCTCCCTTCGTCTCTCCCCTTCTCTCCCTTCATCTCTCTCCCCTTCTCTCCCTTCATCTCTCTCCCCTTCTCTCCCTTCATCCCTCTCCCCTTCTCTCCCCTCTACTTCCCTCTCTTCCCCTCTCCCTACTTCCCTCTCTT
>BLSH010182650.1:875268-886397 GCA_018402905.1 Glandirana rugosa
GAAGAAAAGCATCCCCATAACACGATGCTGCCACCACCATGTTTCACGGTGGGGATGGTGTGTTCAGGGTGATGTGCAGTGTTAGTTTTCTGCCACACATAGCGTTTTGCTTTTAGGCCAAAAAGTTGAATTTTGGTCTCATCTGAGCAGAGCCCCTTCTTCCACATGTTTGCTGGGTCCCCCACATGGCTTCTCCCAATCTGCAAACTGACTTCTTATGGCTTTCTTTCACCAATGGCTTTCTTCTTGCCACTCTTCCGTAAAGGGCAGATTTGTGGAGAGCACGGCTAATAGTTGTCCTGTGGACAGATTCTCCAATCTCTGCAGCTCCTCCAGAGTTACCATGGGCCTCTTGGCTGCTTCTCTGATGAATGCTCTCCTTGCCTGGCTGGTCAGTTTAGGTGGACGGCCATGTCTTGGTAGGTTTGCAGTTGTGCCACTCTTTCCATTTTCAGATGATGGATTGAACAGAGCTCCATGAGATGTTCAAAGCTTGGGATATTTCTTTGTAACCTAACCCTGCTTTAAACTTCTCCACAACTTTATCCCTGACCTGTCTGGGGTGTTCCTTGGCCTTCATGATGCTGTTTGTTCATTAAGGTTCTCTAACAAACCTCTGAGGGCTTCACAGAACAGCTGTATTTATACTGAGACTAAATGATACACAGGTCTATTTACTAATTAGGTGACTTCTGAAGACAATTGGTTCCACTAGATTTTAGTTAAGGGTATCAGAGTAAAGGGGGCTGAATACAAATGCCCCACACTTTTCTCAGATTTATTTGTAAAAAATGTTGAAAACCATTTATCATTTTCCTTCCACGTCACAATTATGAGCCACTTTGTGTCGGTCCATCACATAAAATCCCAAAAAAATAAATTTACGTTTTTGGTTGTCAAATGACAAAATGTGGAATTTCCAGGGGTATGAATACTTTTTCAAGGCACTGTACACGGAGATACTTCATACTGATACATTGTCCAGAACCATGGGAATACTTCATATTGATACATTGTCCAGAACCATGGGAATACTTCATATTGATACATTGTCCAGAACCATGTGAATACTTCATATTGATACATTGTCCAGAAACATGGGATTACTTCATACTGATACATTGTCCAGAACCATGGGAATACTTCATGCTGATACATTGTCCAGAACCATGGGAATACTTCATATTGATACATTGTCCAGAACCGTGGGAATACTTCATACTGATACACTGTCCAGAACCATGGGAATACTTCATACTGATACATTGTCCAGAACCATGGGAATACTTCATACTGATACATTGTCCAGAACTGTGGGAATACTTCATACTGATACACTGTCCAGAACCATGGGAATACTTCATACTGATACATTGTCCAGAACCATGGGAATACTTCATATTGATACATTGTCCAGAACCATGGGAATACTTCATACTGATACATTGTCCAGAAACATGGGAATACTTCATACTGATACATTGTCCAGAACCATGGGAATACTTCATACTGATACGTTGTCCAGAAACATGGGAATACTTCATACTGATACATTGTCCAGAAACATGGGAATACTTCATATTGATACATTGTCCAGAACCATGGGAATACTTCATACTGATACATTGTCCAGAACCATGGGGATACTTCATACTGATACATTGTCCAGAACCATGGGGATACTTCATACTGATACATTGTCCAGAAACATGGGAATACTTCATACTGATACATTGTCCAGAAACATGGGAATACTTCATATTGATACATTGTCCAGAACCATGGGGATACTTCATACTGATACATTGTCCAGAACCATGGGAATACTTCATATTGATACATTGTCCAGAAACATTGGAATACTTCATATTGACACATTGTCCAGAAACATGTGGATACTTCATATTGATAGATTGTCCAGAAACATGGGGATACTTCATACTGATACATTGTCCAGAAACATGGGAATACTTCATACGGATCCATTGTCCAGAAACATGGGAATACTTCATACTGATACATTGTCCAGAACCATGGGAATACTTCATACTGATACATTGTCCAGAAACATGGGAATACTTCATACGGATCCATTGTCCAGAAACATGGGAATACTTCATACTGATACATTGTCCAGAAACATGGGAATACTTCATACTGATACATTGTCCAGAACAATGGAGATACTTCATACTGATACATTGTATGGATACATCAGAATACTTTATATTGATACATTGTCCTGAACCATGGGAATACTTCATATTGATACATTGTCCAGAAACATGGGAATACTTCATACTGATACATTGTCCAGAACCATGGGAATACTTCATACTGATACATTGTCCAGAGACATGGGAATACTTCATACTGATACATTGTACACAAACATGGAGATGCTTCATATTGATACATTGTATGGATACATGGGAATACTTCATACTGATACATTGTATGGATACATGGGAGGGATATAATATAGTTATGACTTCCCTGGCACCATCACAGCACAGTCCATTGTCCGGATACATGGGGATACTTAGCGTAGTATAAAACTTCCATTCCACATCTGTTGGTTTAATCTTCTTTTGAAGCCGGCTGGAGTTCTGTCATTTTTCTGAACCAAAATCAGCTCATATAACAGCATGGGCTTACTTCTAATGACCGTATTAAATCTCTGCACAAATTCGTTTTTACTGCCAGGTACTGGGCACCTCCAGAGTCTGCCCATGCCAGGACAAATATTATAAAGACGTTTCCAGAGGTTGCCAGAAATAAAATCACCTTTCCAGAGCAGTATTCCAAAAGAACATCATAATTCCCATTTCAGATCCTTGGCTGTTTGTGGATGGAAAATGTTGGTTCTAAGTACTGAAGGCCATGGATTACTGATTGCAGGCCATGAAGTCATTATTTCAGGATTTAACATCTATTCAGATATTGCGATTGGATTGGGATTTTCGGGGGGTGTCATATTCACAATGCACACTGCTAAATATTTAGAGCCTTTGCTGGAGTAAAAGCGTCAGCACAAAGGGGGCCCTTTAAAGGTGACATGGCGCCCAATTTCCGTCCCTAGCTCACATTCATACGCACACACACTGGGGCCAAATGACCTGCCAATATATCTTAAGGGTGTGGGAGGAAACCAGTGCAGGAGCAGGGAACCCATGAAAACTCCAGGCAGATTGTGCCGTGGTTGGGATTTGAACCAATAACCCCAGTGCTGCTAGGTAGATGTGCTTACCACCTAGCCACTGTGCTGCCCATTGAACTATCTTTACTGCAGGCTGTGTGGGCAAAAGTTGTAGTTTATTCTCACAATCCTGACATTGGCTTGGAACCTAGTCAGCCTTTCATAAATCTGAACTCAGTTACTGCTCCATTAGGTGTACTCCTAAAGGGAAGTTATAGCGGTTTGTACTTTGCTGCCAGGGCTAAAAAAAATATAAGAATAGCGAATGGCCAAAATGAAAGAATGCTCTAGAGAATTAAGATTTCATACAAAATGTTCCTCTGCTGTCCTGATAGAGGAGGACACACTGGATGTAACCAGGATAGAAATGGAGACGGAAGGTGCAGATGTATAACTGCTCAGAAGGATAAATATGCGAGGACAGCTTGGGAAGCAGACACCTTACAGGTCCTCAGCCAGGTAGTTCCTTAGCTATAGACTCCAGATACTTCCTTAGATATAGACTCCAGATAGTTCCTTAGATATAGACTCCAGATACTTCCTTAGATAGAGAATCTAGATACTTCCTTAGATGTAGTCTTCAGTTTCTTCCTTAGTCATTGACTCCAGAAATGTCCATAGTCATAGACTTTGGATCCTTATTTAGATGTAGATTCTAGATAGTTCCTTAGATATAGACTTCAGATACTTCCTTAGATATGGACTCCAGATACTTCCTTAGATATAGACTCCAGATAGTTCCTTAGATATAGACTTCAGATACTTCCTTAGATATGGACTCCAGATACTTCCCTAGATGTAGACTCCAGATACTTCCCTAGATGTAGACTCCAGATACTTCCTTAGATGTAGACTTCAGATACTTCCCTAGATTTAGACTCCAGATACTTCCCTAGATGTAGACTCTAAATACTTTCTTAGATGTAGACTCCAGATACTTCCCTAGATATAGACTCCATATGCTTCCTTTAGATATAGACTTTAGATCCTTACTTAGATATAGGAGTTGATTTACTAAAGTTTGCAATTGCAAAATTTGGTGCAGCTCCACAAACAAATCAGCTTCCTTAGATATAGACTCCAGATAGTTCCTTAGATATAGACTTCAGATACTTCCTTAGATATGGACTCCAGATACTTCCTTAGATATAGACTCCAGATACTTCCTTAGATATAGACTCCAGATACTTCCTTAGATGTAGACTCCAGATACTTCCTTAGATGTAGACTCCAGATACTTCCTTAGATGTAGACTCCAGATACTTCCTTAAATGTAGACTTCAGATTCTTCCTTAGATGTAGACTCCAGATACTTCCTCAGACATTGACTCTAGATACATCCATATTCATAGACTTTGGATCCTTACTTAGATGTAGACTCCAGATACTTCCTTAGATGTAGTCTCCAGATACTTCCCTAGATGTAGACTCCAGATACTTCCCTAGATGTAGACTCCAGATACTTCCCTAGATTTAGACTCCAGATACTTCCCTAGATGTAGACTCCAGATACTTCCCTAGATGTAGACTCCAGATACTTCCCTAGATGTAGACTCCAGATACTTCCCTAGATGTAGACTCCAGATACTTCCTTAGATGTAGACTCCAGATACTTTCCTAGATTTAGACTCCAGATACTTCCCTAGATGTAGACTCTAGATACTTTCTTAGATGTAGACTCCAGATACTTCCCTAGATGTAGACTCCAGATACTTTCTTAGATATAGACTCCATATGCTTCCTTTAGATATAGACTTTAGATCCTTACTTAGATATAGGAGTTGATTTACTAAAGTTTGCAATTGCAAAATTTGGTGCAGCTCCACAAACAAATCAGCTTCAAGGCTTTATTATCAAGGCTTGATTGAACAAGCTGAGGTTAGAAGCTGATTGGCTAGCATGCAAAGCTGCACCAGTTTTTGCACTCTCAAGCTTTAGTAAATCAGCCCCATAGACTCCAAATACTCATGACATCTGCAACACTGAAAAAAAAGACTCAGGGAAAGCCATATGTGAAACTGGCTTATAAAGAGAAAAGTCAGTTAAGCATAAGAAAACAGACACAAGATGGTAAAGGAATGGAAAAAAAATATTATGGTCCGATGAATCAGATGTGTGTGGGTCAAGGAGCACAACGTATGCGAGCTGCGAGATGAGGAGCCAACAGAATGATGCTGAAGGCCTTCTGTCACGCATCATGGTGAACAAATAATGATATGGGGCTGCTTTGGTGCTGAGAAGTTGGGAGAGTTACACAGAGTGCAAAGAGCAATGAATCCAAAAAGTTTCCACTCTCTACGACTTCCAATGTCTCACCAACACCTCCATTTGTGACCAAAACAGAAAGTGAGGGAGTCCAAAATATATATATATAATTTTTTTTTTCTAACTATGCATCATGGCTGAAACCTGTTTCTTAAACTGGTTGTTTGTGAAATCTCTAAATCCCTTGTGGCAATCTGGAAACATTGCAGCACCACTGACTGCACGTAGAAGTCCGGTTCAGGAAATTATGTCACTTCCTGAAACTAGAGGGGTATGTCATAGTGGTGCTACTCAATTGCAGGTTGCTGGTGCTGTAATACATGTACAAGCTATTGGGATTTAAGCACAGGTATATCTTTTCTCTGTTGTATGCAGGTCAGTGACCAGACCTGAACCTTGTAGCTCTCCTCCACCTTGTGTCTTTATGCCCCAAGTTGGCATGGTGTTCACCGTAGCATTTGCAGTGGCATGGCAGTGTAGGACTGGCCAGAAGAAGGATTCCTTTGATGGAGTTGGTCAGCTTAAACATGTATTGCGATATATGTGAACTAAATATCCCTGTTTTTCATTGCATAGTTTGCTGGGAAAGGTGTAGCAGTGTGCAGAGGGTCCATTTACTATTTGTAGTGCTGGTGCTATGGTGTCCAGGGGAAGGGAGTAGAGATGGATTTAGATGTCATCAATGTACCGGAGCCAATACAGAGTTGGCCTGTGGGACCCATGGAGGACTTCCGCCACCCTCCTCACTCCATCTCTCTCTCAAGGCAGGCAACTTCTGATTATCTCTTTCTAGATAATTCATTGTGCTTCAGATTCACCACTTTCAGAAATCTAATGTATAAACAATCTTCAATGATAAACCTCCTTCCAGTCATGGAAAAGGAGAGGAAAGGTTCTACTGTCTGAACCTGGTGCTCTCCTGATTTGATGCTATACAGATACAGTGGCTGAGACTGCATCAGTCACCTTTACATTAATAATGTGATATTAAAGTCAAAATAGTTTTATTAAAATACTGGATTTTTTTTGTAAATTGTGCTTTATCCTGTATAAACTCGCTTACATTAAAGTAGAACTATGGTCAAAATGAAGAAATCAATATGTTATGTACCTATACAGTCTGTTAAACATGTCAGTGATTGTTTTGCATAAAAGCAGTAAGGATGTCGAGATCTCTACTTTGTCTCCAGCTCTCATGTGCACTTCCTTTAGTGAAGCAACAACTTTACTTCCTGGTTTTTCTAATTGCCTGTGTTGAACAGAACTCATGTTGCCCCCATTTGCATCTATCTCTCTGCAAAAAACATCCTGACATCAGTGGGGGAGGGGCTCTTGTATCACATGGGAAGCTGAGGGATTTAATTCTACACAGAATCCTGATTAGGCCCCGCCCATGACCGACCCATGGAGCCATACCCACTCCCACCCATGTCCCTCCTTTGCCTGCCCACTGCTTTAGATCCTAGACTTAGCTTGTCTGTAATGACTTGTGGCTGTTTTACATAGCACACCCTCAGCTATTGATTGGCAGATGGGTGTGTGTTATGTAAAATAGACTGAGCATCATAGAAGACTGGAGGACTTATAGATAGACAAGCCAGTTCACGGACAGGAAATTACATCTGAGCTCGGCTCAACTCCTCCCATCATCATTACTTGTATACACCAAAGGAGGACTGCTGGAGGGAATTATAGACCAGAATTGCTGTATATGGAAGGAAAATAATCATTTCAGTTATTATGTTTATTACCATGTGTAACTTTCAGGTCTTTATATGAGGATTTACTAAAATATGTATGTTGCCTTTAGTTGACCTTTAACTACAACTGCCCACCTACCTTCAACACAATCTTGCCTCCTCTTGGAATAATGATTGTGTCACTGAATCTCACTCCATATCTCCTGAGACTGGCAGTCAGAGGCAGCATTGCCTTAGATCAGGGATAAGCAATTAGCGGACCTCCAGATGTTGCAAAACTACAAGTCCCATCATGCCTCTGCCTCTGGGTGTCATGCTTGTGGCTGTCAGAGTCTTGCTATGTCTCATGCGACTTGTAGTTCTGCAACAGCTGGAGGTCCGCTAATTGCATATCCCTGCCTTAGATGATCTCACACTGCAGATATACATCTTTAGGACTGTAGGCATTTTTCATTGTTTTGGCACAATTAACATTCCCCTGTAATATAGGCAATCTTTACTGTATGAGTTCAGGATTATTTTAAAGATCACTTCCAACCTCAGATATTCCAGGAACAGCAAGGCCCAGAAACCAATGGAAAACACTCTTCATCGCTGCACCGAAAACCTGTTTTTGTTGCAGAGATTTCTCATCACTTTCTGTCCCCAGTAGAGGCATGGGTGACTATAAACACCTGACAGAGGTTGTAACCCTTCCAGTTCCAGTAAAACATTTTGGCTGGAGTTGGGGTTGCCATTTTGCCCCCTTCATTACTGAACTATTGAAGTCAACTCAGATTCAATTGTGTTGATTTACCAAAGAAGGTGAAGGGTTGAATTTCGCACCTTACTGGATGAGGTCTAGCTAAGTCCGTAAGAAAAACTCTCCATGTGCCAGGAAAATAACATGGACATGATTGGTGCCCATGCTAGAAGTCAGCTTCACCTCAATTTTAGGAAGTGAATAAACTCCACTCCTTTAGTGCATCAACTCCATTGTATTCATCCCACATTCCCTGTACTAGGTGAATACTCTCCGATTCCTTTAGTAAAAGAGCGTCAATATCTCATATGGGTGTCCATTTATGAAACTGAGATGGGCTGCGATCCTGATGGGCAGTTTATGAAACTGAGATCATCAGCGGAGAACATGTTCTCCACTGATCGTTGATAGAAACAGAAATGGGCAGTTTATGAAGGTGCAATCTTGGCATCTTACTGGCGATCGATGAATTCTTCCTCCCCGATTATCCAGCCCAGAAGTAGAGAATCGGGCAGAGAAGAGAGAAATCCCAGGGAACTAAGGAGGAAGGAGGAAGATTATTGACTTCCTTCTTCCTTCAGACCCCCGAAGACACCCCCCCCCCACCTTTTACAAAACCCTGAAAACCAGTAGAACAGGTTAAAAACACAATATGTATATAAAATGGCATCCCAGTCATAGTCTGTAGGGTTCAATATTGAGTTGGCCCACCCTTTGCAGCTATAACAGCTTCAACTCTTCTGGGAAGGCTGTCCACAAGGTTTAGGAGTGTCTATGGGAATGTTTCACCATTCTTCCAGAAGTGTATTTATGAAGTCAAGCACTGATGTTGGACGAGAAGGCTTGGCTTGCAGTCTCTGCTCTAATTCATCCCAAAGGTGTTCTATCGGGTTGAAGTCAGGACTCTGTGCAGGCCAGTCAAGTTCCTCCACCCCAAACTTGCTCATCCATGTCTTTATGAACCTTGCTTTGTGCAGTGGTGGGCAGTCATGTTGGAACAGGAAGGGGCCATCTCCAAACTGCTCCCACAAAGTTGGGGACATGAAATTGTCAAAAATGTCTTAGTATGCTGACGCCTTACGAGTTCCCTTGTTATTGGAACTAAGGGGCCAAACCCAACCCCTGAAAAACAACCACACCCACCAAATGATTTGGACCAGTGCACAAATCAAGGTCCGTAAAGACATGAATGAGCAAGTTTGGGATGGAGGAATTTGACTGGCCTGCACAGAGTATTGGCCTCAACCCGATAGAACACCTTTGGGATGAATTAGAGCTGAGACTGTAAGCCAGGCCTTCTCATCCAACATCAGCGCCTGAGCTCGCAAATGCGCTCTTGGAAGAATGGTCAAACATTCCCATAGACACTCCTAAACCTTGTGGACAGCCTTCCCAGAAAGAGTTGAAGCTGTTAAAGCTGCAAATAGCTGCAAAGGGTGGGCCAGCGCAATATTGAACCCTACGGACTAAGACTGGGATGCCATTAAAGTTCACGTGCGTGTAAAGGCAGGCGTCCCAATACTTTTGACAATATAGTATATATATATATATATATATATAATATTTGTGTATATATGTGACATTATGAAAGGTGAGGTGATCGTTATGCTTCACCTCGCATGCGTTCATTTGCAGGAAACTAAGGTGGAATCCGGTCCGGGTTTTACCAGCCTACTTGGCAGGGTTGGTTCCGGACCAGATTTTGCGGTCCACTTGTCCACCAACAGGTGGTATAAAGGAAGCAGGTCTGGAGCAGATGGTTGCTCTGGCCTGGGACTCAGGAGCCATCAAACCTGAGAGAGCTTGAAATGAAGTTTGCTTTATGACTGAAACAAAAGGTTTGCATTTGTCTTTGTTTAGTGGGTGACTGGGAGAAGCCCTTTACCGCTCCGTTAGGGAAAACTGGAAATGTTTAGTAAGAGCCTGGATGGCAAGGATTTACTTTCTGTTTTGTTTGTTTTATTTTCATGCAACCTTTTAAAATAAAACTGGCTACAAGTTCGCTTTTAAGTAAACCTGCCGTTTGGACTACCCTTTTCCCAGGGAAGGCGATCCCCCTTGAGCTAACCCCCCACAATATAATTTGTGTGTGTGTGTCTATATACAGTATATATATAATTTGTGTGTGTGTGTGTCTATATACAGTATATATATAATATGTGTGTGTGTGTCTATATACAGTATATATATAATTTGTGTGTGTGTGTGTGTGTGTCTATATACAGTATATATATAATTTGTGTGTGTCTATATACAGTATAAATATAATTTGTGTGTGTGTGTGTGTCTATATTCAGTATATATATAATTTGTGTAGGGGTAGAGTTGAGCGAACCCGAACTGTAAAGTTCGGGTCCGTACCGAACTTTCGGGTGTCCGTGTCCCGAATCCGAGTTCTGGGTTCTGGTATTTTTTTTATCACGCATGTTGAATAGCTGCAGGGCAGCCAATCAACAAGCGTTACACTGGTTTTCCCTAGAAGCCATCACAGCCATGCCTACTAATGGCATGGCTGTGATTGGCCAGTGTATGATGTGACCCAGCCTCTATATGAGGCTGGAGTAACGTAGTGCTGTATGTCACATGCTCTCAGGTTAGTGTAGGGAGAGGATGCTGCCGGCGCTAAGAGGGACAGATTGCAGATTTAACCACTCCAGATCCGCGCTATTGCCATAGTACGGCTCCAGCGCGGATCTGGAATGCCGGGACGACGTCCATGGACGTCGTCCCTTGTGCACGCTCCTTGCTCGCCCCCTAGTGGCAGCAGCGAGCGTGCCCGCGGGTCGGGCGGACTCGATGTCCGCCCGGACCCGCCGATCTCCTTCAGGAGCCTCAGAACGGGGAACCGCCGTTGTAAACACGGCGGTTCCCCGTTCTGTGACAGGGGACATGCGGCACAAATGTTGCCGCCAAGGGGCAAGACTCCGAGGACTTCCTCTAGCCGCCCAGGCCCGCCTGTAGCTCAGGCGGGCTGGGCGCCCGTGCGAGCGACGACGGTGATCCCCCGCTCGTTCCTCGCACGTGTTCCCTGCTGCAGGTACCTGCAGCAGGGCCGTAAGGTCTAGGCGCGACCTCGGCATGATACCGTTATCGCGCCTAGACCTCACCAATTTAGACGTTAGACAGGGAGAATCGCGGCCGTCGTAGGAGAGGGATGTGATTGGACTCTCGTACACTGTATGTCGTGATGCAATGAGGTCGGAGTATATCTCCGACCCAGTGT
>BLSH010182650.1:898268-903268 GCA_018402905.1 Glandirana rugosa
CCCCCTATCACATTACAGCCCCCCTATACATTAAAGGCCTCCAATCACAGTATCACAGTACAACCCTCCCTATACATGGGTCGCTTATTACACCAGAGTACCCCTTCACCACAGAGCCCCCCGATCACACAGTCCCCTCTTCACAATCACTGCTCTACCATTTGGCACCAGAAGCATGGCTCCAGAAGTAGAGGAGGTCTAGAGAAAGTGTACTTTTGTCTTCTCCTTAATGCTGGGGGTGGCCCTGCATGCTGCCTGCCCTGGATCATAGTCATGTGCTGCTATGGTACCAACTATCACTATAGCAATGAATGATGCCGTCAATCCTGGCATGAAAATATCATTATGGTGCCGGAGGCTGGGATGCCCACACATGGCATTTCATAACAGTGATCCTGGGACAATGGAGTCACCATGCTTGCAGCACCCCAGGGGAACCCAGATAGCACCCCAGGGGCAGAATGAGGTTGCAGATTGACATTTGGGAGTATTCAGGTTTTTTTCTGAAGATATATTTCCAGCTCTAATATCTGAAAATATTATGAATAATAATAATTCTCTCATTTCATTCAACGGTTCATCAGTGGCCGGGGTCAGAAATAATTTGATATAAGATATTGTAGTTTACGTTCTGCAATGCGTTTAGTGTCCATTTATTAAACAATGAGCTTTTCTCATAAGAAACTTTTATTGGGATCTGAGGGGTTTTTGCAGCTTATAGAATCTCATATCCAGGGTAAGATATACGATTGTATAAGAGTGCACAGCTCCCATCGGGAAATATAAATGTATTAATAAAGTGAGTTCACCGTTCTCTTCACATCAAATAATAAACAGAACAATAAAGTCCTCCTCACAAGAAGGGGGTAGGTTATAAGAGGAGGTATAGGAGAGGGCAGATAGTAGGTTAGATTAGTAGGAGAGTCCAGGGCAGTGCCAGGGTGGGGAGTGCTGCCTGAAGGAGCCATTGTCAATGCCCCCCCCCCCCCATGGCAAAGATGGGCACAGCACACTGAGAAGTACCCAGCAATGCTGAACCTGCACTTATAACAGACTCTGCATCACTGAAGAGGTTTACCTACTGCCGTATGACAGAAGCAGCAGCTAGGCAGGGAGTCCAGGAATGCTGAACCTATGATTATATCAGGCAGGGAGTCCAGAAACACTGAGCCTATGATTATATCAGGCAGGGAGTCCTGGAACGCTGAGCCTATGATTATATCAGGCAGGGAGTTCAGGAACGCTGAGCCTATGATTATATCAGGCAGGGAGTCCAGGAACGCTGAGCCTATGATTATATCAGGCAGGGAGTCCAGGAACACTGAGCCTATGATTATATCATGCAGGGAGTCCAGGAATGCTGAACCTATGATTATATCAGGCAGGGAGTCCAGGAACGCTGAGCCTATGATTATATCAGACAGGGAGTCCAGGAACGCTGAGCCTATGATTATATTAGGCAGGGAGTCCAGGAACACTGAGCCTATGATTATATCAGGCAGGGAGTCCTGGAAAACCGATCCTATGATTATATCAGGCAGGGAGTCCAGGAACGCTGAGCCTATGATTATATCAGGCAGGGAGTCCAGGAACACTGAGCCTATGATTATATCAGGCAGGGAGTCCAGGAACACTGAGCCTATGATTATATCAGGCAGGGAGTCCTGGAACGCTGAGCCTATGATTATATCAGGCAGGGAGTCCTGGAACGCTGAGCCTATGATTATATCAGGCAGGGAGTCCAGGAACAGTGAGCCTATGATTATATCATGCAGGGAGTCCAGGAAAACTGATCCTATGATTATATCATGCAGGGAGTCCAGGAAAACTGATCCTATGATTATATCAGGCAGGGAGTCCAGGAACGCTGAACCTATGATTATATCAGGCAGGGAGTCCAGGAATGCTGAGCCTATGATTATATCAGGCAGGGAGTCCAGGAACACTGAGCCTATTATTATATCATGCAGGGAGTCCAGGAACGCTGAGCCTATGATTATATTAGGCAGGGAGTCCAGGAACGCTGAGCCTATGATTATATCAGGCATGGAGTCCAGGAACACTGATCCTATGATTATATCAGGCAGGGAGTCCAGGAACTCCGAGCCTAATAGGGGGATCAGGGCTGCTCTGTGCAAAACCATTACACAGAGTAGGTAAGTACATAGCTCCCAACTGTCCCTGATTTCAAGGGACTGTCCCTGATTTTTAAAAAGTCCCTCTGCCCCACTTTATCTATCATAAAGTGTTTTACAGTGCTAAACTTTTCATCCAATGTACTGCTGCATTTAAACATTTATAAAGCCTGTACAAAGGAATAGTAGTGGTAAAAAATAGCACTTGTGGGTTTAACTAGTTGCCGACCACGCTATAGTCAAATGAAGGATACAGCATGGTCGGCTGGTCCCCCCCTCCCCCCTGACGGACGATCACCGCAAGCAACCCCTGCGGGAGGCGTAGAGAGTAGCGGCAGAGACTAACCTTAGGAGGCACGGGTAATGAAGAGCCGGCCCATTCTCCTCCGGGGTGAACAGGAAGTGCCCTCACACAATTGGGACTCCCTGGCCAATCGGGTCTCAGGAGTTGTTTCCTGATTGGCCGGGAGGAGAATCAGGAAGACAGTAGCGAATGTTCACTCGCTATTTTCACACAAGTGGGTGTGCTTGGGGGCGCAATAGTCTGCGCCCCGAGCCCACCCTATTTTGAAGCCTATTAGAACCTCAGGCTCTAATCACGTGCTTCTAAAAAAAAAAAAAAAAACATTGGAATCCATGCGTCCGGCGTCCCGCATATGGATTAGGGGCCGGACGCATGGACAGGGGGGGCAGTGCCCTGCATTACAGACCGCCACTGCTCCATAGAATGTGAAGGGGGAGCTAATACTTTAGTGCCCCTGTTGAGGGCTTCAAAGATGAACTTCTCCGCAATGCCTGCATTGCACTACTTTATTCTAGAGAGTTGTTACTGCTTGTTTAGAATATGTTAATACTTTAATGGGCATAGTCTGGGCTCAGGTTCACTTTAAACTCAATGCACGTGTTAATGTCTTTGTGAATACCGCCTGCTCTATGTTCGGTGTATATATGTGAGCTATTGTTACCATGTGCCCTTCCATAAGGACCCTTTATTAAGTTTCAGCTTTTTTTTAATCTTTTCTTCTGATTCCAGGATAAATGGAATTGATTTATGAAACCCTATTGCTACTCCTGATGATTTGTTTGATGTAGAAATGCTAAAAAAAACCCATAGTGGAATGTAATTTAATAAAGAAATACATTAAAAACAATAGAACTTAAAAGAAATAAATCCCATAACCATCAGAACATCGAGAACATTGCATCACCAAGAAATGACCTGGGTTCCTCAAGGCTTTTGGGCATCATGTTTACCGGCTCTGAAGGGTTTGCCCCAACACCGGCCACCATTCCATAGATGGATAGCTTCTCAGCGCCAATGCAGACGTCAGTTATTATCTGTAGAGGAATCAATAAGAAAGGAGATAACGGCTGAGCTCAACCAGCACCTCATCCCTAAGTAAGAGTAAAAAACAAGGAAAAAAAATAGCAACTGGGACTTTAACGGTGCTGATAAAACCCCATTTGGAATAATCCATCACAACAAAAAAAAGACTAATAAAAAACCTTTCTTTAATACATATTAAAAGATCTTACTGCCAAAAGAGGCTAATAGACGTAGTGACATAAGAGATAGTATGTAAGAAACAGTAAGTCAAAAATGTACACTCCCCATCACCGTATTCCCAACCCCCACATGTATCTGAAGGCATACAAGCCAATGCAGAGGCAAAAAGAAATCCAGTGGGAGCATAGGCAGATAGGTGGTGTTGTATCCTAACTGACGCGTTTCGCCCTGTTGGGCTTCCTCAGGGGATTATGGAGCCGTTGGAATGCACAGTAACTATTGATAAAATTGATGACGCCGTGACCAGTTCAGCAAAATGGCATGGAGCCCCCCCCCCGCCCAAACCATCCATCCAGGGCGGTAGAGGTCAAAAATGCTAATTAGAACGCTAACACATGCCATTTTGCTGAACTGGTCATGGCTTAAAGCGGTAGTAAACCTGCCTGATAGAAAAAGAAAAAAAGAATCCTGCAAGACTATAGCATAATGTGTTAGTATGCATCACATACTAACATATTATGAAATACTTACCTTAGAACGAGGCACCCAATGCCCGAGTCGGTCAGCGCTAAGGACGCTGACATGATGGTCCTCTTCTTTCTTCCCGGAACGCGGCTCTGGCGCCGTGGGTGGCTGGAGCCGCGTGACGTAACTCCCGCGCATGCGCGCGGTAGCTCTTAATTCCGGCAGCCAGCTCTGATTTGCCGTCTACCTCGGCCGGATCATCAGAGCGCATGTGCCGCTAATGTCAGCGGCTGGATGCAGGGGGAATGTCTCCTAAACCATGTAGGTTTAGGAGATATTCATTTTACCTACAGGTAAGCCTTATTATAGGTTTACCTGTAGGGAAAAACAGTACTTGGGGGTTTACTACCACTTTAAGGGTCAAGTTTCATATTAGATTTCCTCTTTTGATCAAGACCTTCTGTAAGTCTACAGTCATGTTATCACGTGAGGTTTTTGTGGTTTCTAGATCTTGTAGTCATGTGATGAGCTGCCCAACATCTCTTCTCGCTCAATAACTTTTCCAAACAGGCGAACATTACTGCAGTGTCCTCTGTCCCTATTGCTGAGGACCACATATACACTGCAATGTCCACTGTCCATGTCCCTATTGCTGAGGACTCCATAGAGTGAGCGAAAAAAGTATTTAATCCCCTGCTGATTTTGTAAGTTTGCCCACTGACAAAGAAATGATCGGTCTATAATTTTAATGGTCGGTTTATTTTACTAGTGAGGGATGGAATAACAACAAAAATATGCAGAAAAACGCATTTCAAAAAAGTTATAAATTGATTGGCATTTTAATGAGTGAAATAAATATTTGACCCCCTATCAATCAGCAAGATTTCTGGTTC
>BLSH010182650.1:908268-910358 GCA_018402905.1 Glandirana rugosa
GCCTTGGAGGTATGTTTTGGGTCATTGTCATGCTGGAAGTCCCATCCATGACCCATCTTCAATGTTCTGGCTGAGGGAAGATTTTACAATACATGGCCCCGTCCATTGGTCCCTCAATGCACCTAAGTCGCCCTGTACCTTTAGCAGAGAAACCACCCCAAAGCATCATGATTCCACCTCGGCGCTTGACTGTAGGGATGGAGTTCTTGGGGTCATAGTCAGCATTTTTCTTCCTCCAAACACGTCATGTCCCCCTCCTCAAGTAGGCACATTGTACAGTCATGCCAATGAACATCTAAATGATTCAGAGAGGGATTGGGAGAAAGTGCTGTGGTCAGATGAGACCAAAATTGAGCTGTTTGGCATTAACTTGATTTGCCATGCTTGGAGGAAGAAAAATGCTGACTATGACCCTAAAAAGACTATGACCCTAGGAGTGGCTCAAGAAGAAGCACATTAAGGCCATGGAGAGGTCTAGCCAGTCCTTGAACCTTAATCCTATAAAAAAAATTATGGAGGGAGCTGAAACTTTCGAGTTGTCAATTGACAGCCAATGATTTAGAGAAGATCTGTAAAGAAGAGTGTCTATAGATTACAGGAATTGTAGATATGAGCATCTATAGATTACAGGAATTGTAGATATGAGTGTCTATAGATTACCGGAATTGTAGATATGAGCGTCTATAGATTACAGGAATAATAGATATGAGCGTCTATAGATTACAGGAATTATAGATATGAGTGTCTATAGATTACAGGAATTGTAGATATGAGCGTCTATAGATTACAGGAATTGTAAATATGAGCATCTATGGATTACAGGAATTGTAGATATGAGCGTCTATAGATTACAGGAATTGTAGATATGACGGTCTATAGATTACAGGAATTGTAGATATGAGTGCCTATAGATTA
Organism: Glandirana rugosa; assembly: GCA_018402905.1. Taxonomy (NCBI): domain Eukaryota; kingdom Metazoa; phylum Chordata; class Amphibia; order Anura; family Ranidae; genus Glandirana; species Glandirana rugosa. The sequence goes on from BLSH010182650.1 coordinate 909,184, forward strand.
CAGGAATTGTAGATATGAGCGTCTATAGAATTGTAGATATGAGCGTCTATAGAATTGTAGATATGAGCGTCTACAGATTACAGGAATTATAGATATGAGCATCTATAGATTACAGGAATTGTAGATATGAGCGTCTATAGATTACAGGAATTGTAGATATGAGCGTCTATAGATTACAGGAATTATAGATATGAGCGTCTATAGAATTGTAGATATGAGTGTCCATAGATTACAGGAATTGTAGATATGAGCGTCTATAGAATTGTAGATATGAGCGTCTACAGATTACAAGAATTATAGATATGAGCATCTATAGATTACCGGAATTGTAGATATGAGCATCTATAGATTACAGGAATTGTAGATATGACGGTCTATAGATTACAGGAATTGTAGATATGAGCGTCTATAGATTACAGGAATTGTAGATATGAGTGTCTATAGATTACAGGAATTATAGATATGAGCGTCTATAGAATTGTAGATATGAGCGTCTATAGATTACAGGAATTGTAAATATGAGCATCTATGGATTACAGGAATTGTAGATATGACGGTCTATAGATTACAGGAATTGTAGATATGAGCATCTATGGATTACAGGAATTGTAGATATGACGGTCTATAGATTACAGGAATTGTAGATATGAGCGTCTATAGATTACAGGAATTGTAGATATGAGCGTCTATAGATTACAGGAATTGTAGATATGAGCGTCCATAGATTAAAGGAATTATAGATATGAGCGTCTATAGAATTGTAGATATGAGCCTCTATAGATTACCGGAATTGTAGATATGAGCATCTATAGATTACAGGAATTGTAGATATGACGGTCTATAGATTACAGGAATTGTAGATATGAGTGTCCATAGATTACAGGAATTATAGATATGAGCGTCTATATTCTGCAGGAACTGTTCTGTCCTCATCTTGTATAATGGATGTTGGTCATCAGAAGACAGATTCTCTCCACCCATCCACTCACCCATCCATCCACCCACCCATCCATCCACCCACCCAACCACCTATCCATCCACCCACCCATCCATCCACCCATCCACCTATCCATCCACCTATCCATCCACCCATCCATCCATCCATCCATCCATCCATCCATCCATCCATCCATCCATCCATCCATCCATCCATCCATCCACCCATCCATCCATCC
>BLSH010182650.1:929845-947492 GCA_018402905.1 Glandirana rugosa
TTATGGTGGTTTTCTTTCGAGACAAACACCCCTTTTTTCCTGCGTTTAAAACAAACCCATGTTGCAGCGTGTTTGCGACGTTGTACCCAAACAAAATTTGCGTCCTTTTTTCCCCACAAACAGAGCTTTCTTTTGGTGGTATTTGATCATCGCTGTGTCATTTCTGATCGCCGCTATAAACAAAAGAAGAGCGAAAATTTTGCAAAAAAACCCAAATTTCTTACTTTTTGCTAAAATACAAATCCAAAAAAAAAAATACAAAAAAACATTTTTTTTTCACCGTTTTTGGCCGATTTATATTCTTCCTCATATCTGCGATAAAAAAATCGCAATCAGCGTTTATTGATTGGTTTGCGCAAAAGTGGCCGCGTTTACGGATGATGAGAATTCATTTTTGGGGTTTTTATTTTATTTTATTAGCAATGGCGGCGATCTGCGATTTTTAGTGGTACTGCGATATTGGGACGGACATGTCGGGCCATTTTGACACTTTTTTGGGACCATTGGCATTTATACAGCGATCAGTGCTATAAAAATGCACTGATTACTGTGTAAATGCCATTGGCAGTGAAGGGATTAACCTGCAGGGGGAGCTCTAAGGGTTAACAGTGTTCCCTGGGCGTGTTCTAACTGTGGGGGGACTGTCCTAGCAGGGGAAGGGAAGCGATCACAGCTTCCGTGTAGAGGAAGGCTGTGATCACAGCCCTTCCCCCTCTCACAGAACGGAGGTCCGTGTTTACTTACACGGGCCTCCGTTCTTTCACGCCGGGGGGGGGCATCGCGGGTAGCCGGTGGCAATCGAAGCCGCCGCACCCGCTCCCTGGCCCTCCCCGAACACAGTGAGCGCGCGGGCGCGCCTCCCGCGGCGCACGGGCGCTCACAGTGCGCGATCTCGCAGCCGCCGTCAGATGACGGCGATTTGCGATATCACACCACTTTGTCGCCGTCAACCTGCGGTTGGCGGTCGGCAAGTGGTTAAAAAGAAAAATGTTATCACTTATTGCTGTCACAAGGGATGTAAACAACCATGTGAAAGCAATAGGCATGTGATAGGTACTCTTTATGGAGGGATCTGGGATCTACTGTATAAGACCCCAAATCCCTCTTTTGCAAGATCATGGTTTTGAATACTGTCATTTTTTATTAAAAAAACTTCCGCCTTGATCATGACATCGCTTATGGGTTACTAGACCCTAGACCTGATCAAAGCCGATTCCGGCTTTGTTCGGATCTCAGTTCAGCCGCCAGATGTGCCGGTGTAGCGTAATTTATTGAAACTCCAAACAAATTGAAATTGACACGGTTTTGATGTTACATTTTAAAAGCAGCGGCAAGTCTGCAATCTCACTGGTTAGGAAATGTCACTGAACACCGCTGCTTTTAAAAATGTAACATCAAAACAGTGTCACGTATTTCTATATACTGTATCTCAGTATGTAAGCCTCATTTTCTGTTAAAAATACGTGAAATTAAAAAAATTGGTGGGTGTAATAAGATGTCCGCTTGCCGCCTTCTCTTTGTATCCTTAATGTGGACGTGTGCGGGTGTAGCAATATGGCGGCGACAGAATGTCACTTCCGGTTTCCAGTTTTTGTAGGGTTTCAATAAACCACGCTACACCGGCTGGCCGCTCGGGTCTCCCAGTGGGATGGGAGAGCCTGGGTGAGCCACAGAAGGCGGCAAGGAAGGGGGGGGTGTCCCCTCCTGTTGCTTTTTAATAACAGCCGAGCGGTTGTCAATACAAGAAAGCCAACCATTGGCTCTAAAAAACATGTACGTGATTTGGTAGCAAGTGGTTAAGTCAATAAAGTTCCCTCAGCATAACGAGGGTGAGGTCTGAGACTGCATCTCCTCAATGTATACTGACGTGGAAGGACACACCTTTCCAACAAGCTGCACAGCAAAGTTTTTTTCCATTGAGTCACAAAACCCCAATACAATACATGTACTGTATGTTGTCACTTTAGGCTTCTGGAGTATTTTGCTGCAAAGTCTACTGTATGCTGTAAACTCCCTTTAATGCCATCTTCAATCAATATAGACCCCCAAATATTATTATTATTATACAGGATTTATATAGCTGGAAGAGTTTGCGCATCGCTTTACAAAATGAACACAGACAGTACAGTTACATCACAATTTAGTGCAAGAGGAACCCTGCTCGTTAGGGCTTACAATCTAAGAGGGAGGGTCAATTGATACAAAAGGTAATAGCTGTATGGGGATGAGCTTATGTAGAAAGAAAGAGAGTATTAGGTAGAAGCAGGATAGGCTTCTTTAAAGAGAAAGGTTTTCAGGGATCGTCTAAAGATGGATAGATTAGAAGACAGTCGGACAGATTGGGGTAGGGAGTTCCAGAGGATGGGAGAAGCTCTCGAGAAATCCTGGAGGCGAGCATGGGAGGAGGTGACAAGGGAGCTAGAGAGCAGGAGGTCTTGGGAGGACCGAAGAGGGCGGCTTGGTTGGTATTTTGAGACTAGGTTAGACATGTAGCTGGGGGTGGTGTTGTGGGTGGCTTTGTAAATTATTGTTAGTACTTTGAATTTTATTTGTTGGGTGAGTGGAAGCCAGTGAAGAGATTGGCAGAGAGGGGTGGAGGACACTGAGCGGTTGGCAATGTAGATAAGTCTTGCAGCAGCATTCATTATTGACTGAAGGGGGGATAATGTATGCAAAGGTAATCCAATGAGGAGAGAGTTGCAGTAGTCGATGCGAGAGATAACCAGAGAGTGAATTAGAACCTTGGTGGTGTCATTGGTTAAAAAGGGCCGTATTCTAGCGATGTTGCGTAGGCTGAGGCAGCATGATTTGGACAGGGATTGGATGTGGTCTTGAAAAGGACAGTTCAGAGTCTAGGGTTACCCCTAGCACCCTGGCATGTGGGGAAGCACTAATAGTTGTGCCATTGATCTTAATAGAGAAGTCAGGGGAAGGGGCACGTGGGGGAGGAAATATCATGAGCTCAGTTTTAGATAGATTCAGTTTGAGGAAGGGCTGTGACATCCAGGCTGATATGTCTGTTAGTAAGGCAGTGATCTGTGAGGAGACTGATGGGGTGAGTTGAGGGGTAGAGAGATAGATTTGGGTGTCATCTGCATATAAATGATAGCAGAAGCCATGGGAGGTTATCAGCTGACCCAGGAAGGACGTGTCGATCGAGAATAGTAGGGGTCCAAGGACAGAACCTTGGGGGAACCCCAACGGTAAGAGAAGTTGGAGAGGAGGATGTGGAGTTGTAAGTGACACTGAAGGTGCGGTGAGATAGGTAAGATTCGAGCCAAAGGAGAGCACAGCCATGGAGACCAAGCAAATTGAGTTTTTTGAGGAGGAGGGGGTGATCAACTGTATCAAAGGCAGTGGACAGGTCCAAGAGTAAGAGTATGGAATAATGACCGTTGGTTTTTGCTGTTAGTAAGTCGTTTGTGAGTTTTAGGAGGGCAGTTTCTGTGGAGTGGTGTGGACGAAATCCAGACTGAAGGGGATCAAGAAGGTTGTTTTCAGTGAGGTGGTCACTCAGTCGGTTGTAAACTAAACGTTCAAGGATTTTGGAGGCAAAAGGGAGTAAGGAGTTGGGTCTTAGGTTGTTAAGATTGGTGGGGTCCAGTGTGGCCTTTTTTGGTATGGGAGTGACTAGTGCATGTTTTAGAGCAGTGTTCCCCAACCCAGTCCTCAAGGCCCACCAACAGGTCATGTTTTCAGGATTTCCCTCAGATGAATCAGCTGTGGTAATTACTAAGCCAGTGAAACTGATCAAATCACCTGTGCAAAATAATGGAAATCCTGAAAACATGACCTGTTGGTGGGCCTTGAGGACAGGGTTGGGGAACACTGTTTTAGAGGGTTGGGGAAGATGCCAGTAGAGAGGGAGAGGTTGAAGATATGAGTTAAAGAGTGTAGGATAGAGTCAGAGGGTGACTGTAGAAGTTGAGAAGGAATGGGGTCTAGGGGGCAGGAGGTTAGGTGGGCGTTAGAGAGAAGTTTAGTGACTTCCTCTATAGTAGCTGGGTTAAATGAGAGTATTGATTGTGCAGGAGTACAAAGAGTGTGAGGGGAGTGAGAAATCTGTAGAGAGGAGATCTTGAGACAAATTGTATCAATCTTATTTTTAAAGTGATAAGCAATCTCCTGGGCAGTGAGCAAGTTGGTGGGTGGAGGTAATGGAGGACAAAGTGGAGCGTTCAAAGTAGAAAAGAGTTGACAGGGGCTCCGTGAGAGGTTGTTGATAAGAGTGATAAAGTAGGTTGGTTTGGCAGTGTGGAGGCAGGAATGGTATTGTTGGAGGGCAGATTTATATTGGCTGAAATTTTGCTGTGACTTAGTCTTACGCCACAGACACTCAAGAACGCGGCTCTTTTTTTTTATCGTCTGTCTGACAGGGTTGTAGCGGTCGGGGCCTGATTCTGTGTGTAGTGAGGAGGGTCAAGGTATCTAGGGTGGATGACAGTGAGCTGTTATATATAGAAGTGGCCAGGTTGGGGCAGGACAGGGATGAGATTTTTTCGTAGAGACAATTTGTAGCAGAAAAAAGAAGAGAAGGGTTAAGATGGCGAAGGTTTCTACAGGTAATTGTTTGGTAGCTGGAAGGCAAGGAGGAGGAAGATGAGGAGAGAGTGAAACTAATAAGGTTGTGATCAGAGAGAGGAAAAGGAATGTTGGAGAGGTTGCACGGAGTTCATAGGTAGGAGAATATGAGGTCAAGGCAGTTGCCATCAGAGTGAGTAGAAGCATGTGTCCATTGTTTTAGGTCAAAAGAGGAGGTTAGCCTCAGAAAGTTAGAAGTAGCAGGAGTGTCAAGATTAGCAGGGATGTTGAAGTCACCAAAAATGATTGTTGGAATTTCAGAAGAAGGAAAGTAGGATAGCCAGGCAGAGAAGTCGTCAAGGAAGCTTGATACCGGTCCAGGAGGCCGATAGATTACAGCAATTCTCAACGAAACTGGAGAAAATAGACGAATACAGTGAGCTTCAAATGAGAGGGACAGAGAGGGGGTGGATGAAGAACTTGAAAAGGGCTTTGAGGGGATAGGAGGAATCCAACACCCCCTCCTTTTCGTCCACTAAGCCTTGGAGAGGGCTACAGAGTCCACAGGAGGCCACCATGGGAGAGGGCAGCCTAGGAAGAGAAGTCAAAATCTTGAAGCCAGGTCTCCGTAATTGCAAGTAGGTTGAAGGAGTTTGTGATAAATAGGTCATGGACAGTGGTAAGTTTGTTACAAACAGAGCGGGCATTCCAAAGTGCACAGGAGAAGGGAACGCTGGTTCTAGGCAGAAGAGGAATAGAAATTAGATTGTGTGAATTGCGCCTGCTGTCAGAGGATTGGGGGTGTCTGGTATGTTGTCCAAAGGTAGATTATGGTGGTCCTGGATTAGGGGAAATATCTCCAGAAGTTAGGAGAAGCAGAAGGGTGAGAGAGGTGATATGGGAGTGTGACTTATGTGGGGGGACACTTCCCAGTGTACTAGAGGTTCTATTGGTATGTGGGTTCGGAAGTATCAGGAGCTGATGAGTGCAGTAATAAGGTGAAGAAAAGAGTGAGGGTGATATATATAAGTGGTGGGGTGGAGAAGAGGGTTGAAGAAGAGAGAGTTTAAGGAGAGAGAATGCAACTGTGAGAAGGAAAGGTAGGAAGTGCATGATAAAGAGTGGGAGATTTGGAATCAGACAGGATGAGTGATGAAAAGGTTCTATGAGGAATCAGGTCACCTGTAGTCTGTTTAGTGGTTTGAAGCATGGGCGTCCGCAGGTAGAGGCAAGGGGGGGCAATTGCCCCCCCCCCCTGGAATCAGATCAGGGGTTCCCCTTCCCCACTAGGTCCTTAATTCCGGGCAGTTCGGAGCGGTCACATGACCGCGTGAAACCACTCCTCCTGCGAACGGAAGGCCAGCTGCGTCCTCCCAGCCAGGGACCGCGTGGAGAACGCTTCACCTCTAACCTGCATGGCCGGGACCACTCAGCATTGATCGATTAGGAGGGGGGAGCTTCTCTTACTTCTCCCTCTCCCCACGGCCAATGTGGCTATCAGCACTGATCTGCTCTCTTCACACAGTCTGCAAAGACCTGGAACTGAGCACTGCCAACAGCAGGTCCTGCACGGACTTCACACGGCCTCCTGGCAACTACCACACACACCGCCCCATTGACTGCTTAAGGTGTGCCCCATGTGCACTTGGGGACCGGAGGTCCCTTCATGAACCCCGAAGACACGGGCCATTATAGCTAAGTATATGCTCCTCATGATGCGAGCCTCCTTTACTCTCCCCCGGTCTTCATTGTGCCTCCCTGCATGAGACCAACCAAGACCTTGAAATTATGCCCCCCCTGGAAAAAGTTCTGCGGACGCCCATGGTTTGAAGTGTTCTGTTTATCGATTTGTGCATTCGCTGAGCCGAAGTGTAATACTTAATCCAATATGAATACTTTTTTTTATTGTCAATTAATCAATCCGGATAGCATAGGAGGGACAGATTGCTAACAGAACAAACTTTTAACACCAAATGAAGACTACAAGACACCGCTACAGAGCAGGAGGGCAAAGCAATAAAGATAGCATTGGCTCATAATTTAAGTATAGACAATAAGAAAGCAAAATAAACACAGTGATATGGGCAGAGGCAAAGAGGTTGAAAGCAGCATAGATTACCATTTAAACATATAGCAAACAGTAATAGGTAGATGGCATTCAATCTTTCAACATTTCTTCTACTCAGCCTGTAAAGTGCAATTGCTGAGCAAAGCCAGAAATCTCACCAAAGTGGAGGAGAAAGTCATCCATGAGCGCCGAAAATTGCTGCAATCCTTGCAAACACAGCAGCACATGCTCCTAATTTTATATACTCTGCGCTACAGTGGCGGCCCGTCCATTAGGGCCGCCCCCTCTATCCTCGTCACCCCCTATATGCATAATGGCATAGCATGAATCTATCCATGGCCACCGCAGCAATCCCCTATTCAGGCATCAGGCCCCTTTTAGGATGCTGAGCGCCATAGGCTCTAATAGGCTTCAAAATAGAGTGGCTCGTGGCACAGAGCATTGAGCAATGAACCCACTGAGGTGTTACAATTGCGAATGAATATTTGCTGCTGTAACACTGATCCTCAATCCGGCCAATCAGAAGCGGGTGCGAGACCCACTTTCTGATTGGCCGAAAAGAAAAGACTCCCGATTGGCCGCCGAGAAGCTGGGAGGAAACGGAAGCTGCCTCCCTGGAGAACAGGGGAACAGGAAGCCGCCGCCGAGCATGGGAAGCAGCAATGGGGTGAGTGCGATCGACCGCCTGAGGGGGGCTTGGGGTGTGGCATAATGTTTGCCGCCCCCCAAGAAAATTCTGCCACTGTGTAGTGGTACACCCTACTGGCTCATCTCAGACTGCTTGCACCCAGTCCTCTCAGGCGTGCCTCCCCAGTCCTCCTGACTGTCACTTGCCAGCCCTCCTGGCTATGACTTGTAGTTCCTCCTGGAGACTTTGTCTGGCAGTGCTCTCCTTCTGTCCTCTCCTTGCTTCCATGCCACCTGTCCCGGACACCTAAGTGTGTTGTAATAAGGTCCTGTCTGCACCCGAGCCCAGGCCCATGGTCACCCCCCCCCACCCAGACTGGAGAGCTCCCTCAAGGGCTACGACAGCCTAGCACTATCTCCACCCAAATTCCTCCTCCCCAGCTGTACCGTCCCTGAGCATTTGAGTCTGCCCCCTGCTAATACAAGTTGGGGATTGGTCAGGGCTCCTCGGAATACTTCAAGTAGCTCCACCTTACATCTCCTCCTTCCTTTCTAGAAGATTCCAGCATGTTCTGGAAAGAGGTGGGAGGTCTCAGTGATGCTGCCTGTGAGTCACCCAGCTCTCCCTGAGTCACTCAAACCCTGACCTAGAAGAAAAACACACCGGGGCTTGGCTGCCAGCCAAGTCTGGAAATTTACCTACACTACAAAAATAACTCTGTACACTTCTTGCACACTAGAGGGTGCTACATGTAGCACCATCTGGGTTGCTAGAGAGATGTATATAGGTTTTGGTACAGTAGGTACATTTAGGCAGGCCTAGCTGGCAGTCAGGCCTGTATGTTTTGATCTGGGCTGGGAGTGGCTAAGGGTAGAACTGGTGACTCACAGGTAGCATCACCAAGACCTCCCACTTCTTTCTAGAATGTTCTAATGTTTTCTAGAAATGAAGAAGAGGAGAGGTGGAGCTGCCTGGGGTATTCTAAGGAGCCTGATCAATCCCCAACCTGGATTGGCAGGGGACGGGCCTCCTTAAATACCTGGGGTCAGCCCAGCTGGGGAGGAGTTGTTCGGGAAGGAAGCTGGAGATGGAATGCTAGGCTGTCGTGACCTTTGATGAAGCTCCTCAGTCTAGGGGAGGGGGTGACCTTGGGCCTGGGCTCAGGTGCAGAAGAGACCCTCTAAGAACACGTGGAGGAGTCCTGGACTGGAGGCACGGAAGCAAGGAGAGGACAGCAGGAAAGTGCACGGCAAGGCAAGTCTCCAGGGTGGAACAACAGGTCGCAGCCTGGAGGGCTGGTGAGTGATGCATAGTCAAGAAGACTGTGGGGAGGTACGCCTGAGAGGACTGGGAGAGCACAGTCTTAGATGGGTGCAGAACCAGAAGAGAGGACTGTGAAGGCATGGATAGTGGAGAGAGGCAGCTGCAGCCAGGAGTGCTCGCATGGCCTGAAGAGATGGTACTGGGAGCAGTAAGAACAGGGACAGCTAGCACTAGGACTTACCTACATTGTTATATAAAGTACATTGCTATACTAAAGGGGCCTGCAGTCCCTGCCTGTAAAATACATCCACCCTACACCTGGTGGAGTCAGTGCCAGGCCTACAAATCAGTGCTAGCTGGTCTGAGGAGAGATAGTCTGCAAGCAAGGGATGTGCTGGAGGTGTTAATGAGAGATAGTCTGCAAGCAAGTGATGTGCTGGAGAGAAGAGAGGAGGTGCATATCCTGGAAGTGTATATACGTTGAGTCCTGTATATATTCTGTTTCAATCAAGTGGGCATCCCATATTCCCTTACCCTTTCCAATTTTAATACCCCTCAATAAAAATACAAAAACAAGTGTAAGGACTGATGCATGTCTCTGGATGCTTGGAATCATGTACCTGGCTGGGCACGGTGACAGACGGACCACAACACTCAGCAGCCCCTACGGGGTTCCGCTACATTTGTGGGCTCAGTCCAGAATCGTATGTTCACAGGTAACCTGCTAGCCGTTGCCCCTAGCAACCGCAGTTGATCAAGCCAGGGAACTGCACTTTGTTCCACCAATTGAAGGACTGCGGGGAAGGACTTATGTGCTCTGCCTGCTATTCAGTACTACAGTAACAAGTGCCGTTGTCCACAGCAGCCAGCAGGAGCTGCCTTAAAGTTCAAATTATTGCTACCTGCTTACCCAGTTGCCCCAACTGTGGCAGGGATGGACACTTGTGTTATTTGCTGCAATTTAGTGACTACTTTGCCATGTGTTGTCACCCGTGGCAACCATGGCGGGCGACTCCGCCCATGAATTACAAATATGTCCAGCGATCTGCTAACGCTGGACATCCTGAACTTTTGCTTCAAACAGTAAAGTGTGCCTGGAGATGTCTACTGTTGCCCGGGGTGATTGGGGTTGCTACCGGCAACCATCGGAAAAGCCAGTGGTCATCTGCTCTCAATTGTTCGGGCACAGTCGGTCATGCCCAGACAAGTCCTGCTAATCACAGTGTGCCTGCAAACTTCAGTTTGTCTAACAAGGGGTTACAGCAGCACGCCGAGGGAGGGGTCTGCCTATCAGTTTCGCAGACGCCAGCCTGTCTGGAAGTGAGGGGACGGTGCCACGCTGAGGAGACCCAGCATTCCCTGCTAGCAGACACCGCAAGGCAGAGGAGCAATATGGCAGAGTGTGCTCGTGTGTTTCCAGTGCCTGACATGCAGGAGCGGACTTTGGTGGACACCGGTGTCCGGTTGGAGCACTGCAGGGGATTCCCCCTCAGGATGATTGAAGGGATGGAGTGACTGTGCCTGTTGTGTCCAGAATGCTGGATACTGACCGCGGTGGTCAGTGCCTGGATCTGGGGTGGTCATTGTGGCGAACCGCTCATCTAGCTTGCATCTAGCCAGCAGGAGCCACAGTATTACAATGTGGACCTGCACTCAGGACTGTGTCGCGTGCAGCCACAGAAATCCCAGAAGGTGGAGCAGGCCTGGAATCATCACGAAAAGTGGGGTGGAGTCTGAGCCTGGTGACTCCCTTGCGAACACAAGAGACATAAGGGAAGAGGAGTCTGGCCTGCGGCCTGGTCGGGGACCTGCTGACTGTAAGTACTGCCCAGCAGGAACCAGACAATGTCCCTGAAATGCTGGCCGCTCCTGTGTCCCTTGCTAGCCCCACCTGGAAGGAGCCAGTGCCGGAGGGGAACGCACCCTCAGGTGAGCCAGAAGGGGAAGGCGAGGACAGGGCTGTAGATTGGGGTTCTCCAAGACAGATAACGGAGTTCGGGTACCTGGAGAGATTAGCAGAGTGGTTACCTCCTAGCAGCAGCTTGGAAGAGGAATGGGAGACAGGAGGTTCCCAGGTCCTGAAGGTCCAGTTTGAGGGAGAAGAGCCAGACATTGTTGGGGAAACCAAAGAAGCTGCAGACAACTTTTTCACAACAGACCTTGCAGCACCCAGACCAGAGCAGCTGAGTACAGACAGTGGGTGAAGAGGTCCCTGGATGCTTGTGTCCTGCCCAGAAAAGGAAAGCCTTGAGAACTGCCCGGGTTCTTTCGATTCCAGCGGGAAGTTCAGCGTGGCTTCTGAACTACCCTTATGTCCCTCCTGACACCACGGACATTGGAGAGAACTCCCGGGGAGAGTGGGAGGATGACCTAGAGTTGGAGTCCTTGCAGATCCCCAAGCCTTTGCGGGTGCCAGAGTGTGAGGAAACCTGGGTCTGCTTTGAGGACATTTGGAGGAAATGGCGACTGGGGAGAGCAATTTACAAGGACAGAGTGATGGGTGTGAAGGCAGGACAGCCTGCAAGGAGTCACTGCCTGACCCGCATTTCTATGCATGAAGGACTGTTGGCGTGTACAGCTCACCACTGAAATGGCCACATGGACTGCTGTGAAGGTTTTGTTCCTTTCTCCCTGACTTTTGCAGGATCAGACCGGCCTGCCACCATGTGTTGTGCCTGATGGATGGACTTTCCTATGAATGGACGCTGGGTGAGGTCTGATTCCCATGTTAACTCTTTCTAAGGAGCCTGTTAGTTCAGGGAAGGGGCCCCTCCCACCAGAGACTCCAAAGAGGACTGTTCACCGTTTGTTTTATTGCTTTTCTGTCAGCAGGACAGTAATCCCCTGTTGACAGAACTTGATACATGAACCAATGGTAAGTGTTGTTTAATTGTGTAAATTTCTTTCTGTCGGCAGGATGCTAACCCCCTTCCAACAGAAAGTGTTGTGAAGTGTGTAGATAGTTGTTAGTACAGGATATTGTTGTGTTTTGTCTCCACGGGTTTCCCTTTGAATGGGACAGCTGCTCATTCCTCTCCGGTTAAAGAATCCTGTTGTCAGAGTATTTTCCTCAAAGGGAAATGGCTCTGACTTGAATGTAAAATTGGACATGATGATGTTAGTTACAGGGATCTGTAGTTAGGGTTATGGTGTAATGTATATGATGTAAATACCCACAAAATATCTTCTATTTTTGTACGTATTTACAAAATACAATTTTCCCCTCCAAATTCTATGGGATGCCATTGCTCCTGGGCCCAGGAGCCATTTGTTTTGGTAAATTTCCCAGCTAAGCTGGATTTTAGGGGAGGAGGGACGAGTAGCACCCTGTAGGTTGCTAGAGAGATGTATATAGGTTTTGGTACAGTAGGTAAATTTAGGCAGGCCTGGCTGGCAGCCAGGTCTGTATGTTTTGATCTGGGCTAGGAGAGCTGGTGACTCACAGGTAGCATCACCAATACCTCCCACTTCTTTCTAGAACGTTCTAGTGTTTTCTAGAAAGGAAGGAGGAGAGGAGAGATGGAACTGCCTGGGGTATTCTAAGGAGCCCTGACACATCCCAAACCTGGATTGGCAGGGGGCGGGCCTCCTTAAATACCTGGGGTAAGCCCAGCTGGGGAGGAGTTGTTCGGGAAGGAAGCTGGAGATGGAGTGCTAGGCTGTCGTGGCCTTTGGGGGAGCTCCCCAGTCTAGGAGGGGGTGACATTGGGCCTGTGCTCAGGTGCGGACAGGACCCTCTAAGATAAGGTGATTAGATTTTTAAAATGAAATCAGGGGACAGTTTTTTTTCTATTGGCAAATGGTAAACTATTTTATAAGCATATTTTCCTTCAATGATATACAGGGTATGCAGTGTATGTGCTATGTGTTTATGGAATGATTATATGATATATATGTTATTTCTCACATTTCGTCCAAGGGATAAAAAAAAAGACACTTCTTAGAATTTTTGGGATATGACTACCAAATGTTAAGAAAAAGCAAAATTCAAATCCAATCCGGGCAGGGGCAGCTCCAGACATATGTGGGCATGATCAAAACATGGGTGTGACCAGCAAGTGGGCGTGGTCAGCAAGTGGAGGTTTCTTCGTGGCATATAATGGTGATTAGTATGTCCTGGCCTCTGTATACCAATAAAAAGGCAAAATATGCAGCACAATCCTACACTTCCTTTATAAAATTCTACAAATGGACTTATAAGTGCAATGGTAAAACCTATATATGAATATCCAGTGCAAATCAACTAATGTATTGCAATATAATAGTGATGGTGTCACCCCCTCTGCAAAAATATTTAGCAAAATTGCAGAGCTTCAATGTGCAAAAAATAGTGAAACCCTCTACATACAATAATAATAACAGTGATGCAAAGCAACCCATGTATTAGACTGTAGTAGTGATGGTGTCACCCTCTCTGCAAAAGAAATATTGCAGAGCTGCAATGTGAAAATAGTGCTGACCCCCCCAACTATATAAAATAATTGAAAGAGAGAACTGACCTATGGAGAGCAAATAGGTATCGTTTGCACCTCATTCCCTGAAAAACATTATGAAAAAATAGTAGGCCAAAAGGACTGGATGGGAATGTTTGGCGGTGCAGAGATCACATACAAAAATAACTAAACCAAGGGCTAAAAGTAAATCACATTTTAATAATAAGTGGTTAAAAGGATGTTATTTAAACATCAAAAGAACAAAATAGTTAAAAACAGAATAGGGTACATAAATGGTCATAAGATGCTGGTCAAGTTACACTGATGACAGAGAGAGGTGTCCCAACATGTTTCGCCGTAAATCCAGCTTCCTCAGGGGACAGATGATATCTCACTACAATGCAATTAAAAATGACAAATCAATATCTAAGATATAAAACAAACAGTACATACAGAGATATAGGAAAATGTCGTGGGACACTGCAATTGAGTATACATAATCAAACATCACATGACCGTGCTTCCCAATATAGAGCAGCAAATAGTGCTGCCTATAGCTAGAGAGGGAAGGACACAAAAAACAAATCAATGATGTAATCCTGGGAAAAATGGTCAATCATACATCATCATAATAGAAAGTAAATATAAAACTAGGTAGTATTATAAAACCCAACCAACCCCACAGCAGGGGAGATAGATGGGCCTGAATAATCAGACTCCAAAACTACAACGAAGTCAAATAATGCATGATATTCTGAAATAAATCAGTATACAATTTACATATGTGCAAAAGATGTTGCTTTTGGCAAACCAGGAGCCAAGGTTCAAAACACTTAGATGTAAGTGCACTGAAAAAGTGAAAGAAAAAAAGGAAAAAATAAATAAAACGGTAAGTGCAGTCAAAATGTAAAAGGACGTGCGTCAGCCAAAACCGCAGCATGGGGGCACTGCGTTCGGACATAGGCTTAAGGCCAAACCCCTAATCATCTGCTGTGGCTAAGGTCAAAGCAACGCCAGCATAAAAGAGTAAATAAATAGGCATACTAAAGTGAAAAAAAAAAAAAAAGTGGGGAAAAGACCTGGACACGGCCCAAAGTGTGGTGTGGGGACACCGGAGTCTGGCATAAGTCCAGGTCCCAATAGACACCACAACAAGGGTCAGACCGAGGGACAAGACATAAGTCAGTAAAGAAGCCACAGTGACAAGAAGCACGACTGTTACATAGAAAGTAGGTGAGTCAATATCTACAGCAAAGTGTCAATGAATGTACATACCGAGAGTAAGTGCAATAGTCAGCAAGGCTCCTGGGGGTAACGTGGCAAAGGCGGTTTGACAAATGCCTTTAAATAGAGAACAGGAGACAGCTGACATGTGACGTGCAGGCACACGAACCAACGATCGCGAACAGATCAGCCAATGAACCATCGGCACCTCGCAAGATAGACACGCGCCAATTCACGCCCAGAGAGTGCATATAAAACCACAGCAACCAAAATGCACCGCTGCAGGGGGCCGAGCATGCGCACAATACATCAGTAAACCGCACAGACACTAAACAACTCTAGCCAATGAACAGAGCCACCAGAACACAAGATAGAAAATATGAAAAATGAAAAATAATAAAAATAAAATATATAAATAGAGGCATATATATACGCTTAATAAATGGGTGCTTAGTTTTCCCAATATAGAACCTGCCCCATTCACATGTGGCAAGGTAGACAATACCCGAAGTCTGACAGGTAATCCTCCATTTACTAATTAGGCATTCACCGTTATACATATATGGGCACATCTCACATCTCCCACATGAATATGTACCACGTGGTCCAATATCCTGCAAGGGGGTAGTCTCAAAGTGGCTTTTAACGAGTTTGTCTCGTAAGGAGGGGGCTCGTCTGTATGTAATTTCTAGGTATTTGTTGATATGTTTTTGAATTTGGGGGTCCGAAGTAAGCAGGGGCCAAAATTTGGTAATAATACGTCTAATGTCATTATGCTGCTTACAGTAACTAGTGATTATACGTGTAGATTGATCAGCTTTAATAGGTTTCTGTTGGAATAGAAGGTCAGATCTGCAGCGTAAACGGGCTTTGTTGTAGGCCCTCTTAAGATAAGAGTGGCTATAGCCTCTTGATTTCAATCTAGAGTAGAGCTCTCTGGCTGCTCTTTTAAAGTCTAGGTCATCACTGCAGTTTCTCCGTAAATGGAGATATTGACCATAGGGAATACTTTTAATTAAAGGCTGAGGATGGCTACTAGTGGCATGTAAAATCGAGTTGGCCCGCAGAGGGTTTCCTGAAAAGTGATGTACCAATGGTACCCTCAGAATCAATGTATATTTCGATATTAAGGAAGTTGATCCTAGTTTGGTCACATGTCATGGTAAAGTTCAAATTAAAATCATTGGGAGTCAAAGATTTAACAAAGGCAAGAAGTAGGTCATAAGGACCCGACCAGAAGATCAATATGTCATCCAGGTATCTATGCCAAGAGACCACATGGGCGAGATACTCAGACATGTCGTCTCGGGCAAAAAGCTCTCTCTCCCACCACCCCAGGTACAGGTTGGTGTAGGATGGGGCACATTTGGTCCCCATCGCTATGCCCTGCACCTGGAGGTAGTGGGAGGAGCCAAAAAGAAATACATTTCTGGTCAGGATAAACTTCAAAAGGGACAAAACAAAAGCATTATATTTCAAAGATGTGGTCTCCCTCTGGCATAGGTATCTGGATACTACCTGAATGCCTTTTGCATGAGGTATAGCATTATATAAACATTCAACATCTATTGTTACCAGCCAAATAGGGCTGGAGAAATTAAGGCCTTCAATAGTTTTCAATAGATAGTGTCCTTGGTGTAGGACGGAAGGGAGGTTATATGGGGTGCAAGTAATCGTCAACAAGGCAGCTGGCATCCTTTTAACCATTTATTATTAAAATGTGATTTACTTTTAGCCCTTGGTTTAGTTATTTTTGTAGGTGATCTATATAAAATAATTATAAAATGTACAATTGATGTACATATTGTACATTTTATTATTGTGATTATATACAGTATAGGGGGTTTCACCACTATTTTCACATTGCAGCTCTGCAATATTTCTTACCTTTTGCAGAAAGAGTGACACCATCACTACTATGTTCTAATACATGGGTTGATTTGCATCACTGTTATTATTATTGTATGTAGGGGGTTTCGCCATTATTTGCACATTGAAGCTCTGCAATTTCTCAAAATATATTTGCAGAGGGGGGTGACACCATCACTACTATATTACAATACATTGGTTGATTCCCACTGGATTTGCGTAAGGCCAGGGCAAGGATTTTTGCCCACACAGGCGAAGGTGCATTCTGGCCACCCCCCCCCATCATGATCGGATCTAGGGGGCTGGGCTGCGCCCCCCCCAGATTTTAGTTGTGTCCCCCCAAAGCCCTGACAGCATAGACATCTAGTTTGTGAGCTCTGCTGCCTCTCTGCAAAGAAACAGCCTCATCCATCTCCTTATGGGCTAGTTGCTGCTGTTCTGTCTGGCAATCCTCTCCCTGTCACAGGAGTGTGCTCTCCAGCAAGCAGCAGTGAGAATGCCCTGTTCTCACCCGATTTCCTGAGCTGATGGCACATCTCCTGGCCTGGGGACCATGGCATTAATGTTCCTCAAACTCTTCATGCATAGGCTACCCACCCACCACTCTCCCTCCCGTTCCTGCCACCCCTGTTTCACTACTTCTGAGGTGGTTCTGCCCCACTAAACTGGTGGTCCTCTCCATTTTACTCTGCCATGCTTTTAGAAGCTAAGGACCTGTGCATATCTCTCCCTCATCTCCGCCCTCCAGAACTGCGGTTACATCTCCTGGCACAGAGGTCGCTACACTGTACTCCTCTAGACTCCTCCCACTCCCTCCAGGATTAAAGGAAACGTTTAACTCTATGGGAAAATAATAAATGCGCAGATTTTTGCAGAAAAAAATGTGCATTTATTTTTTCCAGCAGGGGCCTGGAAAGCCTTGCACCCACGATCAGAAGATGATGGATGCAATGGGGGCTGCTGCGACATGTCCTCCGGCTTTCAGCCCATACCACCGATTAAAAGCCAGAATACATGCCGATGGACTACGTGAGCGCTCCTCAGCACCCCTGCGGCCCATTGATAACTATAAGCCCATTCCTAGATTGTAAGCTCTAACGAGCAGGGTCCTCTGATTCCTCCTGTATTGAATTGTATTGTAATTGTACTGTCTGCCCTAATATTGTAAAGCGCTGTGCAAACTGTTGGCGCTATATAAATCCTGTATAATAATAATAATAATCTGCCAAGGTGGAAGATGGTACTTGAAGTTTATTCACAGGAATGTGTAAATTAATGATGCAGCTATGTTGGTGGAGCCCTGTACAGCCATGCGCTTTTAAAAAAGTGATAGCAGGGTGTAATGAGTAGAGAACCTATTATCCTTAATTATTTCATATTGTTGTATAAAGAAAATGCTGCCTTAAATATTAGCAAGAAGTTTATGCTGACAAGGTTTTGTGTAAAGATATACGAACTTACGGTTCCTTTCTTTTTGGAACAGTCGTATTTGAATAACGATTATAAATTCGTCGTAAAAGAAATGTGTTTTGGAACAGTCGTATTTGAAGAACGATTATAAATTCCGTCGTAAAAGAAATATGTTGTTATACTTTATTAATTCCTATTATCCAAGAGATGAGTAATGTGGGACGATAGTGA
>BLSH010182650.1:956618-972056 GCA_018402905.1 Glandirana rugosa
GACTGTGAAGACTCTGCAGGGGCGGAGAAGAGACTGGTGCAGCAACAGATGGATGAGATGGAGTTTTGATAGAAGAGTGAGCAAACCTGCTCTCTTCAGAAGCTGAGTCTCTGCTGCTTGGTGACTCCGTGCTCCACGATCCTGGATCTGCTGGCCACTCTGCTCTCCCTCCTCTTTTGAAGATTTTCTTATGCCCCGGGAGCAGTGAGACACCAGTGTTAGGGATCGGTCGGTGGGTACAGTGGGTCTCTCTATAATATGTGCTGTGTGTATACATTGCTGGCTGGGGAAGAAGGTGGCAGGGGGCAGGATCAATTGTAACTACTGTATGTGTACCCACAGCTATAAAACTGAATTATACACTGTTGTGGGTACACATGTAGTAGTTACAATTAGTCCTGCCACCTTCCCCAGCCGGCAATGTATTGTATACATGCCAGCTAGTTGTTTGACAAAGGGGGCGGAGCTCCACATATTACCCCACCTATTCCCGACATCAAACCTTCGATTTGACAGCTCCACTCCAGCTCACAGCCCTGGCTTGCCCACCAATCCCTGGCTGTGCTGGATGGAAAGGCTGTAATGGGAATGGGCGCCACCCCTGAATCCGGGGACAGAAACGGGGACAGACTGGCTCAGGGGACTAAGTCCTCAGTCCGGGGACTGCCCCCAGAAACCGAGGATGTCTGGTCACCCTACTCTAAGAACACATGGAGGTGTCCTGGACTGAAGGCACAGGAGCAAGGAGAGGACAGTAGGAGAGAGCACTGCCAGGCAAGTCTCCAGGGAGGAACAACAGGTAGCAGCCTGGAGGGCTGGTGAGTGATGCACAGTAAAGAGGACTGGGAAGACACGCATGAGAGGACTGGGAGAGTGCAGTCTGGGATGGGTGCAGATCCAGAAGAGAGGACTGTGGAGGTATGGGTAGTGGAGAGAAGCAGCTGCAGTCAGGAGGGCTGGCAGTGCCTAAAGAGGTGGTACTGGGAGCATTAACCACAGGGACGGCAAGCACTGGGACTTACCTACATTTTGCTACACTAAAGGGGCCGTGGTCCCTGCCTGCAAAAGGCATCCGCCCTAGGCCTGGTGGAGTCAGTGCCAGGCCTACAAATCAGTGCTAGCTGGTCTGGGGAGTGATAGTTTGCAAGCAAGTGATGTGCTGGAGAGAAGAGAGGAGGTGTACAGTCAGGTCCATAAATATTGGGACATCAACACAATTTTAATCTTTTTGGCTCTATACACCACCACAATGGATTTGAAATGAAACGAACAAGATGTGCTTTAACTGCAGACTTTCAGCTTTAATTTGAGGGCAATTACATCCAAATCAGGTGAACAGTGTAAGAATTACAACAGTTTGTATATGTGCCTCCCACTTTTTAAGGGACCAAAAGTAATGGGACAATTGGCTGCTCAGCTGTTCCATGGCCAGGTGTGTGTTATTCCCTCATTATCCAATTTACAAGGAGCAGATAAAAGGTCCAGAGTTAATTTCAAGAGTGCTATTTGCATTTGGAATCTGTTGCTGTCAACCCTCAATGAGATCGAAAGAGCTGTCACTATCAGTGAAGTAGGCCATCATTAGGCTGAAAAAACAAAACAAACCCACCAGAGAGATAGCAAAAACATTAGGTGTGGCCAGTTTGGAACATCCTTAAAAAGAAAGAACGCACCGGTGAGCTCAGCAACACCAAAAGACCCGGAAGACCACGGAAAACAACTGTGTTGGGTGACTGAAGAATGCTTTCCCTGGTGAAGAAAACACTCTTCACAACAGTTAGCCAGATCAAGAACACTCTACAGGAGGTAGGTGTATGTGTGTCAAAGTCAACAATCAAGAGAATACTTCACCAGAGTGAATACAGAGGGTTCACCACAAGATGTATTGGTGAGCCTCAAAAACAGGAAGGCCAGATTAGAGTTTGCCAAACAACATCTAAAAAAGCCTTCACAGTTCTGGAACAACATCCTATGGACAGATGAGACCAAGATCAACTTGTACCAGAGTGATGGGAAGAGGGGCGTGTCCGGATGTGAAAGGAGGCAGACGTCCAGCTGAAGAGCTCCAGCCATCCTGATTAACAATCCTGCATCATCCTCTCTCCTGAGGGACCTACAAGGCCAGTGGATGCCACCATAAACCCTGCAGCCGGCCTCCAATAACTTCTGAGCCATATGGCATCAAACGGCTGGGACCGCTAATTGAGGCCCCGGCTTGCGGCCTGGTCCGCGGACCGCCGCCATCTATCAAAACTCCTGGCCATCCACACTCCTGCTGTCTCTGACCCGACCACCCAGCCCTGCAGGCACCCTTCTGGCTACCCTGGAGCTGCATTATCGGCGGATTCTGTGAGTACAGAGCCCTAAGCGGGAACCGCGGCCTAGGCGCGAATGGCGGCCATCTTGGTACACCCTCCCACGCTCCCCTAGGCCTGCTACTCCTCCTTTAAGGGACAGAAAAGGCGCTCTCACTCCTACATCTACCCCAGCAGCCTGGTCTCTGATTGTGTACCTCTGGATGGTCTGACTGGGGGGGGGGTGCATGGTGTGGGCTTGGAGGGCAGGCTGGTCCAGCAATTAGCCTCCATATAAGGTGGTAAAACTTCAATGGACAAGGCAGTGACACTTTACTATACACTTTACTATACACCTCTGCTTGTGAATGGCTCTAGCTTCCTGGGGGATTAAGTGATTGCCTTGATGCTCATTGCAGACAGCCTCACCCGGACCGCTCAGTGACTGGCGCCCCCCCTTGCCTTCTCATTCTCCCCTCTGTGCACTTGCGTGACTGGGGGGTGTGATTTGTGTCCCCCATATGGCCCCCCTGCACCTGTCTCAGCAGCAGAACAATTAGCCCGATTCAAAAGGCAGGAGTGTACGGGTGAGGTAGCAGGCCCTGAGCACGCACCACAACAATTAATACGCATGGCCTCCTCATTGCTACCGCCACAAGGGACGGGTGACTCTGGACCGGCTATCTTTAATACACAGACTGAGTCTCCAATGGCGCCGGATCCCCCCTATAGCCCCACTGATAGCACTGCTTCCGTACCGCCTGCAACGGAGCCTACTCTGGCTGAAATTATGCTGGCAATTCAGGACTGCAAGACCTCCTTGTCGCTACAAATAGAGACTATCCGTATTGACAACTCCCTGTTGAAGCAAGATGTACGAAACTTAAGGGAAAGAACTGGGGCTGCTGAAGAGCGCATCAGTACTCTTGAGGACACAGTGCAACCACTAACAGCCACTGTCCAGACAAACAACGCTGAATTGGTGGCCCTCCGTGCAAAAATTGACCACCTAGAGAATCGCTCTAGGAGAAATAATCTCCGCTTTGTGGGGTTACCGGAGAGATCAGAGGGCTCCCGCCCCGAGCGGTTTCTACACTCATGGCTGTGAGAAACACTAGGGGTTGAAAATTTGTCACACGCTTTCCTTATCGAAAGAGCGCATCGCACTCCACCACAAGCACCAAATCCTGGGACACCTCCACGCTCCCTGATTGCATGGATCCTCAATTTCCAAGACAAAGTAACCATCCTGCGCCTGGCAAGAGAGAAGGGACCACTCAAATACAACGGTAATACCATTTCCATCTATCCTGACTTTTCAGCGGATGTTCAGCGACAACGGCTCTCCTTCTCTACGGTAAAAAACCGTCTCCGACAGGAAGGACTGCATTCATGATGGCAAAGCCCACTTTTACAATACACCTAAGGAAGCAATGGCGTGGCTAGACGACTATGTCGGCCCACAGCGCCGCCGGGGGCGTACAGGACAATAGAAGTGGCTAATCTGCTCCTTCTCCAGGATGTGTAGCCTTCCCGCTGAATCTTAGACTATACATGTCAAAGAGCCTATATTGAGCTGCGACCTACATCCTCCGATAGTCATCCTTGGGGAAGAACTCTCAGCAGTCCCCTGTGGTGGAGGATCTGGAGGCCCCGATTACGATAGAAGAAATCAAAGTGGCAATTTCACAACTCCCACATCATAAATCCCCAGGCCTGGATGGCTTTCCGGCCGAATGGTATAAGCAGTTCGCCTCTTTACTTAGCCCCCTTCTCCTTAATACCTATAACGAGGCTCTTAGGCAGGGCATCCTCCCACCATCCATGCGGGAATCGCTGATTGTCCTATTATTAAAACCTAGAAAAGATCCAGCATTATGCGACTCGTACCGTCCTATATCCTTAATAAACGTGGATGTTAAAATCCTCACTAAGGTGCTTGCTAACCGCATTAATCTAGTTATCGGAAAATTAATAGGATGTGACCAGGCCGGGTTCATACCAGGAAGATCCACCAGAATGAATATTCGTAGGTTGTTTCACAATCTACAATACCCCCATGACTGTACACCTACCAGAGTGGTTGTGTCACTCGACACTAAAAAAGCATTTGATAGTGTGGAATGGCCCTACTTATTTAAAATCCTGGAGAATTTTGGGTTTGGACCCCGTATGATAGCCTGGATCAAACTCCTATACTGCTCCCCAACCGCCCGTATCAGGTTTAATTCGTCAGTCACGGAGGCATTCCCGATCACCAGGGGAACTAGGCAACGGTGTCCTTTATCCCCTCTATTGTTTGCTTTGGCTATGGAGCCCCTGGCCATACAAATCCGCCACACCTCCCAAATAAAAGGCCTCCCTATTGGAACTATAGAAGAACGTATATCACTCTACGCTGATGACACTTTAGTATACTTGGCAGACCCACAGAATTCCCTTAAAAATCTATTAGCCCTTATTAACACATTTGGAGACTTCTCAGGCTTTAGGGTGAATTGGCAAAAGTCAGTCATTCTTCCTTTAGATGAAGCGGCCGTCCCAATAATTTATGCGGGGTCAGAACTACAGGTAGTTTCCTCATTTAGATACTTGGGAGTACTGATACAACTACCGATCTCCCGATACATCGAGAATAATATATGCCCCCTATTAAAACAATTACAGGAACACATACAGAAATGGATGGATCTCCCACTGGATCTTATGGGTAAGGCCAATATTATTAAAATGATTTACCTTCCCAAACTACTATATGTCCTGGCCAATGCACCAAGTAAGGTCCCCAAATCCATCTTTAAACGTATTGACTCTATATGCACATCATTCCTCTGGCGGGTCGAGCCCCCTAGAATAGCCCTTGAGACACTCCGACTCCCCTCCCAACTTGCTGGACTGGGTTTCCCTAACTTTTACTTATATTATCTGGCCTCTAAACTGGTGTATATACATGACTGGCTACACCCCAGTGACAATAATGCTTGTACCAGTATAGAAGGGGCTATTGTCTCATCCATGGAAACGCTTCATAATGTGGTCTATAGAAATAGAGACCCGGATAGACCTGGACAGCTATAATTCGCATGTCCCTTTCCTTATTCCGGATGATTAAAACCAAATTCGCTCAGGAATTGTGGGACGCATCGCCGAACTTACCCCTATGGTACAATGGAGTTTTGGGGGAACTAGAGTCTATACCAGACCCTATAAGATGGTCATCAAAAGGAGTCAAATACCTGTGTCATATTATTGATGACGGGGGCTTTAAACCCTTCCAACAACTTCAGCAGGAGTTTGATCTTCCAAACTCCTACCTATTTTTTTATTACCAATTGAGGCATGCCATCGGGATACAATTTGGTAAGCTAGACAATATACTTCACATGCCCCCCCTAGAAAAATTGCTCAGGGACCCAGCCGATACTAAACTTATTTCAACATACTACATGGCCCTAGCTTCAGACACTAACACTAGATTCCGAATTGCTCAAGCCAGGTGGATGAATCTGGATACACAGATCACCTTTAAAACATCAGTAATCTCATCTAGAGACCGAGTGATCCAAATTAAAGTCTTTCATCAGTCTCATCTTACCCCACACAGACTCCATAAAATGGGTTTGCTACCCACGGACACATGCTTTAGGGGATGTGGCCAACGAGCAGATTTCCTACATTGCTTTTGGTCATGTCCGGTGGTGCAGCACTTTTGGAGGGATATCGGCTCGTTCATTTCAACGGCCTTGGGCCTCCCCAATATTATTAACCCCAGGAACTGCCTTCTGGGGATCTTTGGGGATTTGTCGCTACCTGCCTCAGCAAAGAGACTCCTCCGAATCTTATTCTTCTACGCGAAGAAGTCACTTTTACTGACGTGGAAGAGTGCACATACATTAAGTAAAAACCTTTGGTTGAAATTGGTGAATGAGGCACTACCCCTATATAAAATAACCTTTGAACTTCGAAAACGGAGTAAGAGATTTTATAAGATCGGGGGCGGATGGCTAGCCAGCCCTCTCACACTATGCCCCACCCTATCGTAGGGTGCAATGCCATTTGGTCTGATCCGGATCAATACCGATCCATTTAGCATGATATCAATTTCAATATGCTGCGCTATGTTTCTGTAGAACTCTACTATGTTTATTAAGATGTACCCAAATGATACTGATGGAATACTGTAATTGAGAAAGATTCTGTTAACCCTATGAAAGCAACTGTCGGGTGGGACACTTGAAGGTTTGCTACTGGTTTTTGTTTGTTTGTATGTTATGATAATCAATAAAAATATCTTTAAAAAAAAAAAAAAAAGAGTGATGGGAAGAGAAGAGTATGGAGAAGGAAAGGAACTGCTCATGATCCAAAGCTTACCACCTCATCAGTGAACCATGGGGGTGGTAGTGCCATGGCGTGGGCATGTATGGCTGCCAATGGTACTGGTTCTCTTGTATTTATTGATTATGTGACTGCTGACAAAAGCAGCAGGATGAATTCTGAAGTGTTTCGGGCAATATTATCTGCTCATATTCAGCCAAATGCTTCAGAACTCATTGGACGGCGCTTCACAGTGCAGATGGACAATGACCCGAAGCATACTGCGAAAGCAACCAAAGAGTTTTTTAAGGGAAGAAGTGGAATGTTATGCAATGGCCAAGTCAATCACCTGGCCTGAATCCGATTGAGCATGCATTTCACTTGCTGAAGACAAAACTGAAGGGAAAATGCCCCAAGAACAAGCAGGAACTGAAGACAGTTGCAGTAGAGGCCTGGCAGAGCATCACCAGGGATAAAACCCAGCGTCCAGTGATGTCTATGCGTTTCAGACTTCAGGCTGTAATTGACTGCAAAGGATTTGCAACCAAGTATTAAAAAGTGAAAGTTTGATTTATGATTGTTAATCTGTCCCATTACTTTTGGTCCCTTAAAAAGTGTGAGGCACATATACAAACTGTTGTAATTCCTACACCGTTCACCTGATTTGGATGTAAATACCCTCAAATTAAAGCTCTGCAGTTAAAGTACATCTTGTTCGTTTCATTTCAAATCCATTGTGGTGGTGTATAGAGCCAAAAAGATTAGAATTGTGTCAATGTCCCAATATTTATGGACCTGACTGTATATACGTTGAGTCCTGTATGCATTCTGTTTCAATCAAGTGGGCATCCCGTACTGCCTTACCCTATCCAAGTTTAATACCTCTCAATAAAAATACAAAAACAAGTGCAAGGACAGTTTCATGTCTCTGGATGCTTGGAATCGTGTGCCTGGCTGGGCAGGGTGATGGATGGACCACAACACTCAGCAGCTCCTATGGGGGTACCGCTACATACATACAGATTGGAATTCTTGCAGGAAAACCTGTGAAGATGAGCAGACACTTCTATGCCATAACGAGAGACCCCTGACGGTGACTACAGATCTTTGTTATCTCCACATAGGAATGCAGAAGCTGTCAACTAAGCAATACTTGGAATTCTACCAGTGGTCAGTTTAAATGTCCCATGTTCACAGATTCTCTAATTCTTTTTTTAACAAGCAATAGAGATTCTCTAATTCTGCTAGGGTGGTACTGTACCTGCTGGTTTTCGGTCGTATTTTAAGACCTCACACATGACCAGCTTGTTGGGGTCCAAGCAGAAGGGGTCTCGAAACATCTGGACAGGGACAAGGTACATGTCACTGTTGGAGATCTTGACTTGGAATGATCCTGTGCCAACAAAGTTCCATTCAGGGACCTCTAATGGAAGAAGAGGAGGAATACAAGTTAGCAGGAATACTAGGTGAGAGATCACATGGCAGAGTACTATATTCAGATTGCTGTTGGTCACCTCAATACATTTTCCAAGGGCAGAATAAAATATTCACTGAGCTTTTCAAAAGTGCTGATAATGTTATGCAAAAAAAAAAAAAAAGTGTCAATCCATGCATAGCTCCCAACTGTCCCTGATTTCGAGGGACTGTCCCTGATTTGGAACGAAGTCCCTCTGTCCCTCATTCCCCCTCATTTGTCCCTCATTTTTGTCTGATCTTTTTATCTTTCAAAAGGTGTTTCCTAGTGCTAAACCTTAAATCCAAATTTCTAAATTGCTGCATTTGTACATTTCAAAGGCCAATATAAAGGAATAGTAGTGGTAAAAAAGCACTTGTGGATTTAACTAATTCCTTTTTTTGTATAATGCCCCTTTAAGGGGCAAGGGTGTGTGTCCTATGCCGACATACTTTTGCCAATAGCTGTCCCTCGTTCCCTTCTCAAAAAGTTGGCAGGTATGCCCATGTAAACTGGATGTTTCCATGAATGCAAAATAAATAGTTTCTTGGAAAATCTGGAAGAGATCCAATTCTGGCTCTGCATGCTTCATTTTAGGTCTCATGCACACATAAACTCAAAACCACTGCTTTTACAGGCGTTCCGAGTTGTTTTTAGCCTCAAAATGCCCCTCCATGTTAATCTATGTGTCCACACACACGGGAATTTAGGAGGCAGGGCATTTAGAGTTCGAAAGAAACAAAAATTATATATCACATATAGCACTTTAACACGCAGTCTAATGCCCAGAATTCTGTCCAATAGCATGCATAAATGTGTCTTTTTACTGCATTTTTGCTGTTGCTGTCCTGTAGGAGAAAAAAAAAAAAGTGTCAATAGAATACAGTGTGCATGGAGCCTTTGACTTGGTCCTATTGCTGCATAGTCATTACAGAATTTTAGCATTTTTGAGAATTAGGAGCATTGGAGTTCAAAATAAAGAAGCCTCTAGGGCAGGGGTAGGGAACCTGCGACTCTCCAGCTGTTGTAGAACTACAATTCCCTTCATGCTTCTGGGAGTAATTGTATCCATCAGCCTTGCAATGCCTCATGGGAAATGTAGTTCTACAACATCTGGAGAGCCGTAGGTTCCCTACCCCTGCTCTAGGGACTAGGTTGTTCTATAACCCATCAGTCACCCAACAATAACTTTGTTCGTTTTTCTAGAGTAAAGTGCAGCATCATGTGTATAATCTACCCAAAGTTTTACCTAGTTTGTACGTTCAGCTCATCTGATTGCCTTTAAACCCCCCCCCCATGATCCATTATAAGGTGTCTGCAACACAGCTCCTCTGCTTCTCACCAAGGACAGTACAATAATTCAGGTGGAAATAGATGGCAATAGTCACAACAGTGGACACTCACAGCAATAGACTGCACAGAAACTCTTCAAGCCATCAGCCCTACTGCAAAGCCAAGAATCTGGATCCCTTGCATGCTGGGATAAAGCGCACATATTGAAATGTTACAGTCTATGCATCATAGGCGTGCGCACAAGGTGTGCCAGTTGTGCCTGGGCACACCCTAATCACCCTGTGTGGTGCAGATTCCCCCTGTTTAGACCTCTGATATTTCACCAAAGCCCCCTGATGGGGCTCCTAAATAATAGTAAAAAAATAAAAGCACACTTACGTATGGGTAAGCGAAGGGCTGCAAAACTGAAGATGGTAAAGAGCAGCACAGCCAGCTGTCATGCACGGACTCCAGGACTGCCAGAAGGGGCAAGGAGTGTCTGCAGGCTAACTGGATCAAAGTAGCAACCATGAAAGGTGAAAGGAGCAAGGTACAATGTGTTTCAGAGGACCTGCCTCCTTTTTAAAGTATGTCTAATCATGGGACGGGGATGTCTTTATACCAGTAGCTGGAAGCTGGTAATGCAGGTAGGTGAGAATTGATTATGACAGATTAAAAAGGGCTAATCAACTGGCAGGGGAGGGGGATCAGTGCAAGGCAGTTTAAAGAGCACATAATTAACCAGTTCCCTACCGAGTCATTGTGAAATGACATTAGCGGGAACTGCTCGTCGATCTGGGCCAACGTCATATGACGTAGGCCGCTTCTCGCCGCTACTGGGGCCCGCAGAGCGGTGATCACGGATCGCTCGTCTGCTGGGGGGTTGTGTCCCCCCCAGATCGGGGTAAAGAGCCAATAAAATTGGCTCTTTACCACGTGACCGGCTGTGTCCAATCACAGCCGGTCACTAACGGTCCTCTTGTGCACGCCGCTCGGCGATCGGAGCTGAGGCTTGTCCCTCGGACAAAGCCCAGCTCCGATCCATGTAAAGAGCCAATAGATTTGGCTCTTTACCACGTGACCGGCTGTGTCAATCACAGCCGGTCATGTGATGTAAACAAACTGCTGTAACGAGCTGTTACCGCGGTTCCCCCTGTCACACACCGATCGTGTGTGACAGGGAGACTGCGGTAACAGCTTGTTACTGCCAGATGTACACACCAAACACACTGATCACCCCCCCAATAAAGATGACCTGTTACCACCCCATCAAAGTACCTGTCACAGTCCATCAGAGTACCTGTCACCTGTCCATCAAAGTACCCGAATACCTGTCACCTGTCCATCAGAGTACCTGTCACTTGTCCATCAGAGTACCCGAGTACCTGTCACCTGTCCATCAAAGTTCTGGAGTACCTGTCACCTGTCCATCAAAGTACCCGATTACCTGTCACCTGTCCATCAAAGTACCCGAGTACCTGTCACCTGTCCATCAGAGTACCCAAGTACCTGTCACCAGACCATCTGAGTACCCGAGTACCTGTCACCAACCCATCAAAGTACCCGAGTACCTGTCACCTGCCCATCTGAGTACCCTTCACCAGCCCATCAGAGTACCCGAGTACCTGTCATCAGAGTACCCGAGTACCTGTCACCAGACCATCAGAGTACCCGAGTACCTGTCACCAGACCATCAGAGTACCCGAGTACCTGTCACCTGCCCATCAGAATACCCGAGTACCTGTCACCTGCCCATCAGAATACCCGAGTACCTGTCACCTGCCCATCAGAGTATCTGAGTACCTGTCACCAGCCCATCAGCGTACCCGAGTACTTGTCACCAGCCCATCAGAGTACTTGTCACCAGCCCATCAGAGTACCCGAGTACCTGTCACCTGCCCACCAGAGTACCCGAGTACCTGTCACCTGCCCACCTGAGTACCCAAGTACCTGTCACCTGCCCACCAGAGTACCCGAGTACCTGTCACCAGCCCATCAGAGTACCCGAGTACCTGTCACCTGCCTTTCATGTTACCCGAGTACCTGTCACCAACCCATCTGAGTAACCGAGTACCTATCTGCAGCCCATCAGAGTACCCAAGTACCTTTTACCAATTCATCAGATTACCAGAGTACCTGTCTCCAGCCCATCAAAGTACCCAAGTACCTATCTGCAGCCCATCAGAATACCTGAGTACCTATCTGCAGCCCATTAGAGTACTCGAGTACCTATCTGCAGCCCATGCCTCATAGAATATACCTCGGGTATTCGCTTTCCAAAATGGGGTCATTTTGGGGATAATTCCACTGTCCTGGTGCCCCGGGGCCTTCAAAAGTGTGATAGGTATGAATGAAATTTTATGTGTAATTTATGCTCCTAGAACGCCTGACGGTGCTCCCTGCATGTTCGGCCTCTGTATATGGCCAGGGTGTGAAAAAGTCTCACACATGTGGTATCACCATACTCGGGACGAGTAGCAGAACATATTTTGGGGGGTAATTTTTGCTATGTACATGCTATGTGTTAGAAATATCGACCACTTTGTGTAAAAATAAAAGCGTTTTCATTTTCTTTCCACGTTTTTCGAAGACTTGTGAAAAAAAATGAACCATTCAAAAGACTCATAATGCCTCATAGATTATATGTTGGGGTGTTTGCTTTCCAAAATGGGGTCATTTAGTGGGCAGTTCCATTGTCCTGGTGCTCCAGGGCCTTCAAAATTTAATGGCTCTTTAGGAAATTAGATGTGAAATTTCTGCTCCTAGAATGCCTGACGGTGCTCCCTGCATGTTGGACTTCTCTATGTGGCCAGGCTGTGTAATAGTCTCACACATGTGGTAATAATAATAATAATTTTATCACAGAAACTAAAAAAAAGTGTTTTTTTTTCAAAATTTTTGCACTTTTTTCAATTATGTCACAAAAAATAAAAAACCCAGAGGTTCTTAAATACCACCAAAAGAAAGCTCTATTTGTGTGAAAAAAATGATAAAAATTTTGTTTGGGTGCAGTGTAGCATGAGAGAGTAATTGTCATTCAAAGTGTGAGAGCGCTGAAAGATGAAAATTGGTCTGGGCAGGAAGGGGGTATAAACGTCCGGTATTGAAGTGGTTAAACACAGAGTACAGAAGCACAACTAAAACTCAGCATATCTGAGACAACCTGGAACAATTGAAATAGGGGGAAGATAATTGTAAACAATGGGGAAGATGTCTGTAGGCATTGTTACACCTGATTGGATAAGCCCATGGGAGATCTACAATCAAATGCCAGGAGAGAACACAACAGTGGCGGCTGGTGAAGTTTGAGGATGGGGGGCGCCAGGCCCCGCACTTCCTTTTTGCCCCCCTACTTCTCATAAGCCCCACCCCTTATAGAATCCATCCACTCCATCCCCTGTATTCCACATATTGTGTCAGGTTGTGTCAGGAGTACACAGCTCAGCATCACAGGACACAGTATACAGCTCAGCATCACAAGACACAGTATACAGCTCAGCATCACAGGGCACAGTACACAGCTCAGCATCGCAGGACACAGTATATAGCTCAGCATCACAGTATACAGCCCCAGCATCACAGGACACAGTATACAGCTCAGCATCACAGGACACAGTATACAGCTCAGTATCACAGTACACAGTATACAGCTCAGCATCACAGGACACAGTATACAGCTCAGCATCACAGGGCACAGTATACAGCTCAGCATCACAGGGCACAGTATACAGCTCAGCATCACAGGGCACAGTATTTAGCTCAGCATCACAGGTGGGGTATATAGCAGCCAGTATCACAGGTAGGGGAAAATTGCAGCCAATAACACAGGTAGGGGTAAATTGCAGACAAATAACACAGGTGGAGGTAAAATTACTGCCAATATCAAAAATGGGGGTACATTTCAACCAATAACACAGGTGGGGTATATAGCAGACAGTATCACAGGTGGGGGTAAATTGCAGCCAATAATACAGGCGGGGTAAATTGCAGCCAATAATACAGGTGGGGGTAAATTGCAGCTAATATCACAGGTGGGGTAAAGTGCAGCCAATATCACAGGTGGGGGTAAAGTGCAGCCAATATCACAGGTGGGGGTAAATTGCAGCCTGTTAGGAAAAGACTGGCCATATTTCTGTGCCTGAAGTAACCTGGCCATGTTCTGCATTATTTGGCGTTTTGCGCACGTTCACGCGTGCCGGAAACTGCGCCAAACAATGCTATTTAAGTTTCCTGCACCTGTCAGCAAGTGCTGTCCGTTGTACAGCGTCTGAGTACCTGTGAGCTTCAGCTCTGTTCCCCGAGACCTGTTCCTGTGTTGTTGCTGCTTCCGTGATCCGACCCGGCTTGACCTGACCTGCTAACCATCTGCCTGCACCGACCCTGGCTATCCACGACCATCCGTTTGCCTGACCCCTCTGTACCATGCCGCCAGTCTGTTAACGAACCCTGCTTGGACTTTGACCACTCTTTGCCTGACCCTTTTGTGCCTCATTTACCCGCCACCAGTTGCTGACCCAGCCTGCACGACCATCCATCTGCCTGCACGTCTACCTGGAGCTTCACATCGCCACCAGTGACCATGCAGCCCTTGTGCCATCCGGCACTCCGGGACTTCCTGTCTATACTACCAGGGGTCCCCGAATTGGGTGTGTAAGAGTGGTTGTTCCCTGCATAAGACAGACTCCACCACCAGGACCGTGACACAGTCAATATCACAGCTGGGGGTAAATTGCATCCAATATCACAGGTGGAATACATTGCAGCCAATAATACAGGTGGAGGTAAATTGCTGCCAATATCAAAGGTGGGGTAAATTTCAGCCAATAACACAGGTGGGGTATATAGCAGCCAGTATCACAGGTGGGGGTAAATTGCAGCCAATAATACAGGTGGGGGTAAATTGCAGCCAATAATACAGGTGGGTGTAAATTGCAGCCAATATCACAGGTGGGAGTAAATTGCAGCCAATATCACAGGTGGGGGTAAAGTGCTTCCAATATCACAGGTGGGGGTAAATTGCAGCCAATATCACAGGTGGGGTAAACTGCAGACCCCCCCCCCCAAAGGCTGGACAAAGTCCCGCACTTACCCCATCTATTAGCAGGCTGGCAGTGTGCAGAGCCCGCGAGCGGGGAGCGTCCAATAGGATCGCCTGTCTTCTCCGGCAATCAGGAAACTGGTAACATACTGGCGCTTCCTGATTGGCTGAGAGTGGTTCCCAGATAAAAAGGCAAATGCCACACGGCCTACGGCTCTAATGAAATGCTTCATGGAAACCCTCCGCTGCAGAAATTCATGCGGCCGGTGTCTCAAAAGGGCCAGCCGCATGAATAGGGGGGTGGTCACAGGCTGCCATGGATAGATTCATGCTATGCACAAATCTATCCTTGACAACAGTGTTGCCAACCGTCCGTAAATTTACGGACAGCCAGTAAAAACAGGGCAGTTTTTTGGATGTCCATAAAAGTCCGTAGCAGCCGAAAAGTGCCAGTAAAAACAGTGGCCTTCGGCTCCGGTCAGAGCTGTGCATGTGCAATTACGGAAATTCCTGAGCGGCGAGTGAGAAGATCCAATCCTGACCCTGAGACGAGTTGGACGACCACTCCCTCCTGCTGCCAGCTAGTGCCTCTGCCCAGCCCATCCGCCCTCAAATGAGGTTACTGCATTTTCCCGCCACACCACCGCCAGCCAGCACCTGACCACCTGAGACACTCTGGAGGAAGGATCCTCCTGATTCCTGCCTGCCTCCCTGCTCTGGCTGACCCTGCAGCCCTCCTGGTGACAGTGGTGAGTGCAGTACCCTTCCTCTTCAAGCCAGCTAAAAGCAGTCAGGACAGTGAGTGTGTGACTGTTTGACACCCACACTGCCTCTGCTCACTGTGATAGACAGCCGCGACCCAGGTTGCAGGAGTCTCTCTTTCTTGGTGTGAGTGTGCACTATGAGTGCAGTGTGCACTGGATAAGTGTCAGGAGGTAATGGAAGCATGGTGTAATGGAAACAGGAGGTGATGGGGATGGTGGGATGGAGATGGAGGGAGGTAGAGGTAGGGTGGTAGGGGTAGTGGAGGACAAAGGTAATGTGGTACGAAGGTAATGGAGGACTGT
>BLSH010182669.1:117749-128139 GCA_018402905.1 Glandirana rugosa
ATATAGATGAGAGGCCTAGGAAATGAAGACTGTCGGTGCACTTCAACGTCAAAAAGCTCTTGTATTATCGGTGTGGAAATCAAAATAAACAATTGTATTTGTCGCGGAGAAGGGTTAGGTTAGTTGGTATATCTTTATTATACTTTTTTAACAACCACCGATATGTTCACACACACACACAGTTTTTTTACATGTGTGTGGAGGTGAACCACGACGACGAACGCTCTTTTTACCTACCTAAATTTATCCATCCGTCGCGTAGATCTGTGGTTAGGGTCACATCTTTATATATTTCTTTGACACTAATACGTATTTGGTTATTAAGTGGTTATATTTTTGAATTATTGGTTTATGCATAATCACAGTTTCTTTATATATTTCTACACTGGGATTGGTGTCTAGATGCGCTGCCTACCTATTTAAATCCATCCATTTTTCTCGCAAGCAGCAGCACCAAGTGGAGGTGTGTGTACATTTTTTTGACACACACACACACTTGTATAGCCACCAACAATTTTTTCATATTATTTCTATATGGTTGATTGGATTGGGAAGAGGCGCTGTTTATGTTAACAAATAAAACTAAAGGTGTGGCTATTATGTTCTCGAAAAACTGCAACTTCACGTGGCTGTCAGAAGTAAAGGATCCGGAGAGTAGATATATCCTTGTAAAAGGCACCATAGATGAACGAATCATCTCTCTTATCTCGTACTATGCTCCAAACAAGGGTCAATTAAATTTTTTTCGGAAAATGCTAGAAGCCCTCTCTCCCCTCTTAGAGGGCTCTATCATTTTCGGGGGAGATTCAAACTCGACATTTGATCAATCTTTGGACGAATCTAGGCCCCTAGGTAGCCAACTAATGCACCCTTCTAAAGAAAGCCTTAGGATAGCCAAACTTTTACACACACACATCCTAGTGGATGTCTGGAGGGACAAACATCCGACCAAGAGAGACTTCACCCATTTCTCTAGCCCCCACAACTCGTACTCAAGGATTGACCTCTTATTAACCCCCTGCTACACTCTTTCATCTATCCTAGACACCAGTATCCATGTCACAGTTCTTTCAGACCACTCAATAGTGACAATGTCCATTCTACTCAGATCTAAATTTTTCCCTAGACCGCATTGGCGACTCAACGAGTCCCTTTTATCGGACCCAGTATTGAATGTTGAAATTGATAAAAATCTCCAAGAATTCTTCTCCATTAACGTGACAGACGAAACTTCAGCGGAATCAGTTTGGGCCGCTCATAAATCCTTTATCAGGGGCAAATTAATCCAGTTAGCATCCCGGATCAAAAGGGAAAGAGGTATGGCTTTGCTAAGACTTGAGGAATCCTTTGTAGCACTCAAAGCAGAGCATAAGTCTAACCCATCTCCTTTACTCTTAGACAAACTAGAGAAGGCTAAGTTAGAGCTAAACCTCGCACTCACTACCAGAGCAGAGAAGGCCATCCGCTGGTCCAAAAATAAATTCTATACTCAAGACAACAAATTGAGCTCGCTCCTGGCTAGGAAACTTTCCCTCAGGACAAGATATCTTATGATGCCTAAAATTAGGGTGGACGGGAAAACCCCCCACCTCCAACCCTAACAAAGTTATAGGAGCCTTCCAAAGATGAAGAACTTTATAGCCCGGGGACTAACGAAAACACAGAAAATATAAACAAGTTTCTTGAGCACGTTCCCTTACCTCTCCTCTCAGATCAACATATAAAATTAATGGATAAAGCAATCTCGGAAGAGGAGGTGGCAGAGGTCATCAAAAACCTTAAACAGGGCTCGGCTCCCGGGCCAGACGGCTTCTCAGCCCCCTATCACAAAACATTCTACAAAACACTAGCTACCCACATGGTTCGATTCTTTAATACTAAAATGAAAGGCGACCCTATCGAGAAACACTTAAATACGGCATACATCACGGTAATCCCCAAACCAGATAAAAACCCTGAAGACGTTGACAATTATTGCCCCATCTCACTTATAAATATAGATTTAAAAGTATTAACCAAGATAATGGCCAACAGACTGGCTTCTTTTATCAATCAATATATTAACAGAGATCAGGTAGGATTTACCCCAGGTCGTCAAGGCCCAGACCAAATCAGAAGGGCTATTAACATAATCTCTATTCTGCAATCCAACTGGACTGGTGGTCCGGCCCAAAAGGGGATGCTCCTCTCGCTGGACTTACGTAAATCGTTTGACTCAGTCTCTTGGTCCTACCTATTCTCCTTGCTGAAACATTGGGGTTTCGGAGAAAGATTCCTGAATCTGATTGGCTCCCTATATTCCCTCCCGCAGGCAATGATCAAGATGCAGGGTTTCTACTCCAACTCGTTCCCGATTAAGACGGGCACAAGACAGGGATGTCCTCTCTCCCCTTTACTCTTCGCTATTGCAATAGAGACTCTAGCTACAGCTATTAGAAACAATCAAGATATTAAAGGAGTCTTATGTGGTAAGCAGGAACATAAATGTTATTTGCAGATGACCTGTTCGTTTTCATAACGTCCCCTATGTCTTCGTTTCCCTCCCTCTGTCGGCTTCTTGATAATTTCTCCGAAATCTCAGGCCTTCGGGTTAACTACTCCAAATCTCAAGCACTGAACATCTCTTTACCGCCGGAGGCTATCTCCAAACTTAAATCAGACTTTAAATTCAAGTGGAGTGACTCTTCAATTTCTTACTTAGGGATTAATCTCACCTCCAAATATGAAACTCTTTACAGTGCTAATTATCCCCCCCTTTACCGCAAACTCGAAGCAGATCTTAAAACTTGGTCCAGGCTTAATATCTCTTGGTTGGGAAGAATTAATTCAATCAAAATTACATTACTCCCTAGGCTTTTGTACCTCTTCCGCTCATTGCCTGTCCCAATCCGAAGAGACCACATTACCTCTTTTCAGAGCAAGATCCTTAAATTTATTTGGGGCAACGCAGGATATAGG
The DNA here is from genome assembly GCA_018402905.1 of Glandirana rugosa. Lineage (NCBI taxonomy): Eukaryota > Metazoa > Chordata > Amphibia > Anura > Ranidae > Glandirana > Glandirana rugosa. The sequence continues at coordinate 120,708 of BLSH010182669.1, forward strand.
ATACCCCAGCTAACCCTATTCCTCCATAGGTGCAGGGGTGGTGTGGGCCTCCGTCAATTAGAGAAATATTTACTAGCGGCTAGATTAACTCAATTATCCTCCATATACTCCAAACAGGAGAAACAAGACTGGGTTCGGATAGAAAGAGAAGCTACCCCTCGTCATACCCTGGATTTCCTCCTATGGTGCTCTCCTAAAGAAAGACACCCTATTTTAGCTCCCTCTCTGTCAAATGAACTAGCCCTGTGGGACAAAATCAAACATAACTCCTCCCTGGTCTCCTCTGTTAGACCATTAGCTCACCTATTCAATAACCCCGAGTTCCCCCCGGGTTTAAACATCAAAGCCTTTCAGTGGTGGCTCAACAAAGGTATGTTTCGTATAGGACACTTCTTTATAACTACTGGCCCACTCACACTTGAACATTGTGTAAATGTATTGGAACTACCAAATACAGAGTATTTTAGATTCCACCAAATATCGAGCTTCCTTCATAAAATCTGGTCAGAGAAGCCTCTCCCACCCAGTTTCATAACCTATGAACAGGGGTGTGGTCAGCCATCTTTGCAGAAAGGGGGTATCTCACTCATTTATGAAGCTCTCACGCTTCCTACCAGGAAAGCATCCTTTATGACCAATTGGGAGTCAGAACTGCAATTTGAATGGGAGCTAGATAAATGGCAGATAGCCTGTTCTAGATCCTTTAAGGGTATACTTAACACCAGTATCATGGAAGCCAGCATAAAAGTAATAATGAGATGGTACCTCACTCCGACTAGACTTCACAGGTGTATACCAAATTACGACCCCCTCTGTTTTAGAGGTTGCAAACTCCAGGGCTCATTTGCTCACATTTGGTGGGAATGTCCAAGAATACGCTCATTTTGGTCCAAAATTTCCCATATTATCCACAAGGTTACAGGCAACAAACTCCCAAAGTCCTGAGGAAGTCACGTGACGTGACGTAACGCGTAGGCTGGATACACGTTGCTGGAGACACAGTGAGAGGCGCTCTGACGCCGCTGTTTGATTTTAAAAGTGCTTTTACTTATTTTTAAATGTAAGCAGATTTAATTGGGTTCAATAAAATTCTTGATGTTTTAAACGTACTACACCATGGAGCCCTTTTGTTTCTTCCCTCACATTTGAGCTATATGGAGCTATAAAGCAAAGGAAGAGATTGACGACCGATCGGTCGGGACGATCGTTTAACAACAAAAGGATTGGCGAGAGAGAGGTGTGGAGTAGGAGAGCGAGGTCCAAAGAAACCATTTATATGTGCATATCCTGATATATAGAGGTGAGAGTTTTGAGAGCATATATCGGATTGTGGCACCTTTTGGAGGAATCCTTTTGGGGTGAACTGTTGATTCCCCTGGAAAGAGGCTTTCTCTACACGAGTGAAGCACGAAATGTTTTGATCGAATACTTGGAGCACAAGTCACTTGCTATCACTATAGCACTTTATCTGAAGGAGGACATTTATTTAAAAGTTTTTTATATACTCACGTTTACATATTTGTCTTTGTAATATTTATAATATAATTTTTATAAGTTTTGCCACTATTATGAATTTATGACTATTATGATTATTTATACACTATTGAAAATTATTGCACTGTATATATTTATACATTTATACACGGGGGATATTGAAGTGGAGTGCAATAGAAGCATAACCAGCAAATAGTAGTTTCATTTTTCACCACTAGAGGGATTAATACATATTTATCCACCGTATAGGCTGCGCAGTACCATCTACTACTTGTAAACTCCCAAAGTCCCCAACTATTGCCCTCTTAAATGACCACATCCCAAACTCCACTAAAGCCAACAGAAAATTAATTCAATTCATTTTGTTAGGTTCCAAAATTACATTTGCAAAAGCCTGGAAACTAGATTGGGTTTCCCCGAAGGCAGCCATCCGGAAAATATCTTGGCTGATGACTCAAGAAAGGCTAGCCAGCATCCTTCAGGACAACCTTCACAAATTCGAGATGGTCTGGGAGCCGTGGGCCAATTTTGTAGGTATCTCACTAACTCCAGGCCTCTAAGGCTCCTAAATGGCTAGTTCACAGTATGGAGCTGCAACCATCTCTTCCTTCCCTCTCAATCTATCACTAATCTCTTTCCTCCTCTTCCTCTCACCTCTCTATTTTCCTTAGTCTTTACCCTTGCTTATTACCTTAAGATGTATTTTATATATTCACGGCGCCTCAATAGATTACAGAAGATCCTTATCCCAAAAGGTTGATCTCAGTATGTTTTGCTGTTCTATTGTTCAGGTTCTGTTAGAGTCAACCCATAACCGGGCATGGAGATTACCCTCTCCCGGGGGGGACCAGGGGGGTGGGGCACTATTCTCCCGACACAGCGAGTCCCCATGTGGGTGTCGGGGGGGTGGCACCTTCTCCAGGGCCCTCCGGTCGGGGCTCACTTCGGGGGTGATCAGTAGGGCCTACCCTCACTTGGAGTCCCGGTTGTGGGACAGCCACCGGGTCACAAAATAACCCTTCAAGGGCGGAGATATCCTCCACCCTGGAGTGTCTGTCACTATTAGTGTTTTTTTTCCATGTTAGCCTAGATGTGGGAGATCCCGGCTTTTAGGCGAAAATTGCCTATGTTGTTTTCTTTGTTACGGATTCCTTAAACTAAATTCTAAGTTGTTGTGTACTCAAAACAGGACACACCTTATATCCAAGTCCTATTTTGTATCTAGTGACATTGTATGCAAGCGCTTTGTATGTCAATTTTTTTTTTGTTTTCTCTCAATGTGGTTGATGACAAACCATTGTGTAATATGAAAAATTTAATAAAAATCTATTGAAATCAAAACTCCAGGCTAGAGTTGAGCGGACACCTGGATGTTCGGGTTCGGCGGGTTCGGCCGAACTACTTAAAAAAGTTAGAGTTTGGCCCCGAACTTGACCCGAACTTGACCCCGAACCCTGAAGTCAATGGTGACCCAAACTTTTGGGCACTAAAATGGCTCTAAAAAAGTCCTGGAAAGGGCTAGAGGGCTGCAAAAGGAAGCACAATGGGGGTAAGAGTAGGACAAGTGCCCTGCAAACAAATGTGGATAGGGAAATAACTTAAAATCACATAAAAAAAATAAAAAACGGAGGAGGAGGTGGATGTGGAGTAGGTTTGAGGTTGAGGAGGCGGTGACCGTTGGCAGTGTAGGTGGAAGTGGCGGTGGAGGAGGAGGAGGTAGCCAACACAGTTTTTGTTTGGTTGTTTTTTTTTCTAATTGGGGTAGCCCCAAAAATATTGAGACAAAAAAAAAAATAATAAGTTCACTTAAGTATATCAATGGCTGTGTGAGGCCGATATAAATGTCTATTCTGCACAAGGTACAGATAAGTCTTGTGGGATCCATGCCTGGTTCATTTTTAATAAACGTTAGCTTGTCCACGTTGGTGTGGACAGGTGGCTGTGCTTGTCTGTGATAACGCCCCCTGCCGTGCTAAACACACGTTCAGACAATACACTGGCTGCAGGACAGGCCAGCACCTCCAAGGCATAAAGGGCAAGCTCAGGCCATGTGCCCAATTTGGAGACCCAGAAGTTGAATGGGGCAGACCCATCAGTCAGTACTTGTAGGCGTGTGCACACATACTGTTCCACCATGTTGCTGAAATGCTGCCTCCTGCTAAGACGTTGCCTATCAGCTGGTGGTGCTGTTTGTTGTGGCGTGCTGCTGACAAAGCTTTTCCACATTTTGGCCATGCTAACCCTTCTGAGGTGCTGGCGGTGCCACAGCTGCGTTGGCAACTTCTTCCTCCTCCTCTGCCTTCGCCATGTGCTTCCACTGAGCCCCCGGTGTCATTTGGGAATGCCCTCAGCAGCGCGTCTGCCAGCATGTGCTTGTAGTTGCGCATCTTCCGATCACGCTCCAGTGAGGGAATTAAGGATGGCACGTGGTCCTTGTAATGGGGATCCAGCAGGGTGGCCACCCAATAATCAGCAAAAGTTACAATGTGGTCAACTCGGCTGTCGTTGAGCAGGCACTGCAGCATGTAGTCACTCATGTGTGCCAGGCTGCCCAGAGGCAAAGACAAGCTGTCCTCTGTGGGAGGTGTATCATCTGTGTCCTCCGTATCCCCCCAGACATGCTCCAGTGATGCCCACAAGCTGCGTTGGGTGCCACACTGCTTTGAACACGGTTCCTCCTCCTCCTCCTGCCCCTCATCATCCTCATCCTCCTCATCCTCCAGAACTGTGCCCTGGCTTGAACATTTTTACCTGGCCTATGCTGGTGCAGGAACCCACCCTCCGAGCCACTTGTGAATGACTGGCCTGATAACCGTGGAAATGACCCCTCTTCCTACTCCTCTTCCTCCTGTGCCACATCCTCTCCCATCATCGTGTTTTTTCAAGGAGACATAGAAGTGGGATAGTAACGCTGAGAACAGCGTCATCGGCACTGGCCATGTTGGTGGAGTACTCGAAACATCGCAATATGGTACACAGGTCTCGCATGGAGGCTCACTCGTTGGTGGTGAAGTGTTGCTGTTCCGCAGAGCGACTGACCCGTGCGTGCTGCAGCTGAAACTCCACTATTGCCTGCTGCTGCTCGCACAGTCTCTCCAGCATGTGCAAGGTGGAGTTCCACCTTGTGGGCACGTCGCATAGGAGGCGGTGAGCGGGAAGGCCGAAGTTCCGCTACAGCGCAGACAGGCGAGCAGCAGCAGGGTGAGAATGCCGAAAGCGTGCACAGACGGCCCGCATTTTCTGCAGCAGCTCTGACATATCCGGGTAGTTTTTTTAGAAATATCTGCACCACCAAATTCAGCACATGAGCCAGGCAAGGGATGTGCGTCAAACCGGCTAGGCCCAGAGCTGCTACGAGATTTTGCCTATTATCGCACACCAGGGATCGTGAGTGGGTAGGGGGGTACTTCCTCTTTCTCTCCAGTGTTTGGGAGATGGACAGCTTTAGGCTTCCATGGGACCATGGTGTGGAAATGCTTGGGGACGGTGGCGGACATGGTGGCGTTGCTGTCACTTCGTCTGTTTGCTGGGTGGCAGGTGACACTGGCACTGTAGAGGTGGAGGAAGAGGCCGAGGCAGCAGCAGAAGAGGAAACAGGAGGAGCCCGAGACCTTTCTTGGATTTTGAGGTGCTTATTCCACTGCAGCTCATGCTTTGCATGTAGATGCCTGGTCATGGAGGTTGTGCTCAGGTTTAGAACATTTATGCCTCGCTTCAGGTTCTGATTACACAGCGTGCAAGCCACTCGTGTCTTGTCTTCAGCACATTGTCTGAAGAACTGCCCCGCCAGGGAACTCTTTTGAGCTGCATTTGGTGTGCTAGGTCCCTGGGTGCGGTGGGTAGTATCAGGCGTACTGTCTAGGGGACGGTCGCTAAACTTTTGCAACCTGCTTCCTCTTTTGCTGTGCTGGTGCCTCTGTGTGACCACCACCTCTTTCTCTAAACTGCACATGTCACATGCATGACCTTCATTCCATGTGGGGTCTAGGACCTTATCATCCTCCACATCATCTTCCACCCACTCTTCACCACTGCCCTCCTTGTCAGTCTGCACACTGTAGAAAGCCGCAGCAGTTTCATCATCATCAGAGACGTTCTGCGGTGATATTTCCATGTCCTCATCCTGAAACAGAAGTGGTTGGGCATCGGTGCACTCAATGTCTTCCACTTCTGGGGCAGGGCTATGTGGATGGCCCACGGAAAGCACACCAGCAGAGTCATCAAAAAGCATAAAAGCACTGCTTGGCTGATTTACAAGGGGCTGAGGTGAAAGACAGATGGCCATGGGGTTAAGGTGCCAACTCTGAGCTTTCAGCAAGGGACCGGATGGGAGACAATGTGAAGGAACTGGAAGCATTGTCAGCCACCCAATCTACTATCACCTGTGCTTGTTCTGGCCTCACCATTCGTTGAGCGGCATTCGGGCCTACCATATAACATTGAAGATTCTGTCTGCTACTCGCACCTGTGGAAGGTGCGTGTAGCTGGCACAGATCGACCACATCCTCTCCTTGCAACAGGAGCTTCACCAACACCACCAAAACTAGCAGCACCAACAACACCACGACCACGTCCCTTATTTGACGCTCTCCTCATTCTGGACGCAAATGTACTATTTAGCACAATTTTATATTATTTTTTTAAACTGGCAATGTGCAATTTTGTGCAAGAAATGCAAAGCAAGGTGCAAATGTACTATGTAGCACTATTTATGTTTTTTTTTTTAAACCAGCAATGTAGACATACTTTTTAATTTTTTGCAAGAAATGCACAGCAAGGTGCAAATGTACTATGCAGCACTATTTATTATTAATAATAAAAAAAATAATAATAAATTATTATTCTTTTTTTTAAACCAGCATATGTAGACACACTGTTTATTTTTGTGCAAGAAATGCACAGCAAGGTGCAAATGTACTATGCAGCACTATTTATTAATAATAATAAAAAAAAAATAATAAATTATTATTCTTTTTTTTAAAACCAGCATATGTAGACACACTGTTTATTTTTGTGCAATAAATGCACAGCAAGGTGCAAATGTATTATGTAGCACTATTGATTAATAATAAAAAAAAAGAATAATACATTGTATTCTTTTTTTGTAAACCAGCAACGTAGACACACTTTTTATTTTTGTGCAAGAAATGCACAGCAAGGGGCAAATGTACTATGTAGCACTATTTATTAATAATAAAAAAATGAATAATAAATTATTCTTCTTTTTTTTTAAACCAACAATGTAGACACACTTTTTATTTTTTTGCAAGACATGCACCTCTGGACACAAATGTAGTATTTAGAATATTTATTTTTTTTAAACCAGCAATGTGGACGCACTTTTTATTTTTGTGCAAGAAATGCAACGCTGGCCGCAAATGTATTATATAGAATATTTTTTTTAAACCAGCAATAGAGTTGAGCCCCGTACCGAACTTTGGGGTCTCCGTGACCGGACCCGAACCCGGACCCGGACATTTGAAAAAAGTTTGGGTTGGGGTTCTGGGTTCGGGTATTTGATCACGCATGTTGAATAGCTGCAGGGCAGCCAATCAACAAGAATTTCACTGGTTTGCCCTTAGAAGCCATCACAGCCATGCCTACTAATGGCATGGCTGTGATTGGCCAGTGCATCATGTGACCCAGCCTCTGTATAAGCTGGAGTCACATAGTGCTGCATGTCACATGCCCTCAGGCTAGTCTAGGGAGAGGATGCTGCTGGCACTGTGAGGGACAGATTGCAGATATTAATAAAATCTCATCCTGCATTACAGAACGATCTGATTCTGGACTAGATAGAGATTACTACTACTGCTTTGAGGGACAGATTGCAGATCTCATCCTGCATTACAGAATGATCTGATTCTGGACTAGGTAGAGTCTACTGCTTTGAGGGACAGATTATTGTTCTAAAATCATCTCCTAGTTCTATAGGGTC
>BLSH010182669.1:131878-147382 GCA_018402905.1 Glandirana rugosa
GTAGATGTAACGACCAATCTCAACTCGCCTGTGGACCTACAAGCCCAAGTCGCCCAGACCGGCAAGGGACATATTATTGTTCTAAAATCATCACCTACACTGCCACGGTCACAGCCTAGTCAACCTCTCGGTTCCTACTCCACATCCACCCCCCTTCCCATTTTTATTTTTTTTTATTTGATTTTAAGTTATTTTCCCTATCCACATTTTTTTGTAAGGCACTTGTCCTACTCTTACCCCCATTTTACTTCCTTTTGCAGCCCTCTAGCACTTGCCAGGACTTTTTTACAGCCATTTTTGTGCCGAAAAGTTCGCGTCCCCATTGACTTCAATGGGGTATGGGGTTCGGGGTCCGGGGTAAAGTTCAGGTCAAGTTCGGTACTGAACCCAAACTTTTTTGCGAAGTTCGGCCAGACCCGCTGAACCCGAACATCCAGGTGTCCGCTCAACTCTAACCAGCAATGTAGATGCACTTTTTATTTTTGTGCAAGAAATGCACAGCTGGCCACAAATGTAGTATTTCAAATATTTTTTTTTTTTAACCAGCAATGTAGACGCACTTTTTATTTTTGTGCAAGAAATGCAATGCAAGGTGCAAATGTACTATGTAGCACTATTTATTAATAATAAAAAATAGAATAATAAATTATTATTATTTTTTTTAAAACCAGCAATGTAGACGCGCTTTTTATTTTTGTGCAAGAAATGCACCGCTGGCCGCAAATGTAGTATTTAGAATTTTTTTTTTTTTTTAAATATAGACACACTTTTTATTTTTGTGCAAGAAATGCACAGCAAGGTGCAAATGTACTATGTAGCACTATTTAATAATAATAAAAAAAGAATAATAAATTATTATTCTTTTTTTTTTTAAACCAGCAATGTAGACTCACTTTTTATTTTTGTGCAAGAAATGCACCGCTGGCCGCAAATGTAGCATTTAGAATTTTTTTTCTTTTAAAACAAGCAATGTAGACGCACTTTTTATTTTTGTGGAAGATATGCACAGCAAGGTGCAAATGTACTATGTAGCACTATTTATTAATAATAAAAAAAAGAATAATAAATTATTATTCTTTTTTTTTAAACCAGCAATGTAGACACACTTTTTATTTGTGTGCAAGAAATGCACCGATGGCTGCAAATGTAATATTTAGAATATTTTTTTTTAAACCAGCAATGTAGACGCACTTTTTATTTTTGTGCAAGAAATGCACCACTGGCTGCAAATGTAGTATTTAGAATATTTTTTTTTGTAAACCAGCAATTTAGATGCACTTTTTATTTTTATGCAAGAAATGGACCGCTGGCCGCAAATGTAGTATTTAGAATATATTTTTTTTTAAACCAGCAATGTAGATGCACTTTTCAATTTTGTGCAAGAAATGCCCCGCTGGCCACAAATGTAATATTTTGCACAAAAAAAAATGAATTTTTTAATTTGTCTAACTGCAATGTAAAAGCAGTATTTAAATATGCCAAAATGTTGCCAACTGAACTAACAGAACACAATTTAAGTATTGTCCCTGACACACAAGCAGTTACACGTGCACTGCACTTGCAAAAATGGCTGCACACGCCCACCTAACAAACAGAAAAAAATCTTAGGTTTTATATGAGGCACTTTGCTTAGCAAACAAAATGTACTCTAGCAAACAAAAATCTCCTCTAGCACCCACCCACCAATAAATCACTGTTTTTAACAGATTTTCTAAAGCTAATCTGTCCTTCACACCAGCAGCAGCATCCTCTCCCTACACTAGTATGAGATGATTTTCTAAAGCTAATCTGTCCCTCACAGCAACAGCAGCAGCATCCTCTCCCTACACTAGTATGAGATGACTTTATAAAGCTAATCTGTCCCTCACAGCAGCAGGATCTTCTCCCTACACTAGTATGATATGATGTGACATGCAGCACTATGTCACTCCAGCTTATATAGAGGCTGGGTCACATGATACACTGGCCAATCACAGCCATGCCATTAGTAGGCATGGCTGTGATGGCATCTAAGGGCAAATGAGTGAAACGCTTGTTGATTGGCTGCCCAAAAAGGCGTGAAAATATACCCAAACCCAGACTTTTTCTCAAATGTCTTGGTTCGGGCTTGGGACACGGACACCCTAAAGTCTGGTACAAACCCGAACTTTACAGTTCGGGGTTCGCTCAACTCTACTCCTGACTAGAGTTGACTCCTGAGTAGAGTTGAACCTCTGGAAGTTCGGGTTCTGTTGGTTCGGCCGAACTTCGGGACAAAGTCCGGGTTCGGGTCAGGACTGGACCCGAACTTTGACACAGACCACGAACCCCATTGAAATCAATGGGGACCCGAACTTTTAGGCACAAAAATGATGATTTTAGAACACTAATCTTTCCCTTAAAGCAACAGCTGAAACCTTTCCCTGTACAACTTGATGATGATTTTAGAAGACTAATCTTTCCCTTAAAGCAACAGACTCTACCTAGTCCAGTCAGATCGTTCTGTGGAGCAGGATGAGGTGTGCAATCTGTCCCTCAAAGCACCAGTACTAGTATCTCTCCCTAGACCACAATCAGATCGTTCAGTAATGCAGGATGAGATGTTCTGCAATCTGTCCCTCACAGAGCCAGCAGCATCCTCTCCCTAAACTATCCTGAGAGCATATGACATGCAGCATGGTGACTCCAGCCCCATATAGAGGCTGGGTCACATGGTGCACTGGCCAATCACAGCCATGCCATTAGTAGGCATGGCTGTGATGACTTCTAGGGAAAACCAGTGAAACACTTGTTGATTGGCTGCCCTTGGCAGCTTTTCAACATGTGTAATAAAATACCAGAACCCCGGACCCGAACCCAGACTTTTTTGAAAAGTCCGGGTTTGGGTCCGGGCCCCCACACACCCAAAAGTTCGTTACGGACCCGAACTTTACAGTTCGGGTTCGCTCAACTCTACTCCTGACTAATGTAATTCCACCACCTATATGTCCAAAGAAATGCAGTATATGCATGTTTATGTGTAGGAAGGCTGCACACTTGGCAGCCTGGTGGCTAACAGCTTAATGCTTCTACCTAGCAACACTGAGTTTTTGGGTTTGCATCCTGAGCATGCCACTTCATGTAGAAAAGTTGTCTGTTCTCTCTATGTTGTTAAATATACCTCATGTCCTTACCAAAATTATGTCTAAATGTAGTATTTATTTGTAGGAGGGTTCCACCACCATTGCAAATTGTGTCATATGTTTTCCAAGGGCAAGGACTATAATCAGCCTTAATATTTCCCAACCAGCAATAATTGTAGCCTCATACCAAGCAAAATGCCCCAAAATGAGAGATGTTCTATAGCAGAATGCTCACAGTACTGAGCCATAACCAACCTTCAAAACAGATGGCATATGCCAGAAACAGGTTGTCCAATGGTTATCCAGCCTTCCACAGTACATCTACATTGATTAATTTATTGCACTCCTGAGATTAAGGACTGTTTGACATCAAGGAGATGGATGCTCCATGAATGTGGCTTAGGGTTTAGCGCTTCTGCTTAGCAACCCTGGGGTCATAGGTTCATAGGTACTGTGACATAAATAAACCACGTCCTGTAGAAATGTTGTCTGCTCTTCCTGTGTTGTTAAAATAACTCATGTCCTTCCCCAGGTTTTATATAAATGTAGTATTTATGTGGACGAGGGTTACACCACCATTGCAAATCTTGCACAATCTGCTATCTTGCCAAAAGTATTGGGACACCTGCCTTTATACACACATGAACTTTAATGGCATCTCAGTCTTTGTCCATAGGGTTCAAATTTGATTTGGCCGACCTTTTGCAGCTATAACAGCTTCTACTCTTCTGCTAAGGCTGTCCACAAAGTTTAGGAGTGTGTCTTTGGGAAAGTTTGACCACTCTTCCAGAAGTGCATTTTTAAGGTCAGGCACTGATGTTGGAAGAGAAATCCTGGCTCACAGTAACTGCTCTAATTCATCCCAAAAGTGTTCTATGGAGTTGAGGTCAGGAATGAAATCGTCCAAAATGTCTTGGTATGCTGACGCCTTAAGCCTGGGTCCACATTAGTGCTATCACAGACATTGCATGCGATTCACACCCACACTGCGGGTGCCGATCACTTGCGATGTCTGTACGATGTAAGTTCAGCCATACAGTTGTATGGCTGAATTCACATTGGATTCACAGAAAAAAAGGTGCAGGGACCTTTTTTTCCCGCACCAGAATTGGATCGCTTGGGTGTTCTCACTCATGCAATCTGATTGCTATCGGAATCCACAGTTCGCACTGCGATCTATGAACTGATCTGGGGTGTCATTAATATTGTATTGAACCCGCAGCAGTTCACAGAAGGCAGTGTGAACTGCCTCTGGGAGAGGTGCGATGCAGGAACCAGTGCTGTAATCGTGCTGGTTCCTGCATCACACCTATGTGAACCTGGGTTAAGGCCGCTTTCACACTTGTGCAACCTGAAAGTCACATGACTTTACTGCAGTTTTGATGCAACTTGAAGCAATGCCTGTGTATTCTTGAGGTCTATTGACCTCAAGTCACTTCCAAGTTGGACCAAAGTAGTTCAGAGACTACTTTGAAGTTGCACAGATATGAATGATGCTCATTGAAAATCATCTGGTACGACTTGTCATTCAACTTTGCAGTCCCAAGTCGTAGGACAAGTGGCACAAGTGTGAAAGGGGCCTAACAGTTCCCTTCAGGCCCCTTTCACACTTGTGCGACTTGTCCTGCGACTTGAGACTGCAAAGTCACATGACAAGTCATTCCCCATGATTTTCAATGAGTACCATTCATATCTATGCCACTTCAAGTTGCAGTGACTTCAAAGTAGTCCCTGAACTATTTTGGTCCAACTTTGATGCGACTTGAGGTCCACAGACCTCAGGATTACACAGCTATTGCTCACATCAAAACTGAGGAAAAATCGATTGTGAAACTATAAGAACAACCCCTGAAAAACAATCCCACACCATAATCCCCCCTCCACCAAATGATTTTGGCCAGTGCACAAACCAAGGTCCATAAAGACATGGATGAGCGAGTTTGGGGTGGAGGAACTTGACTGGCCTGTACAGAGTCCTGACCTCAACCCAATAGTACACCTTTGGGATGAATTAGAGCAGAGACTGTGAGCCAGGCCTTCTCATCCAACATCAGTGCCTGACCTCACAAAAGTGCTTTGGGAAGAATGGTCAAACATTCCCTTAGACACACTCCTAAACCTTGTGGACATCCTTCCCAGAAGAGTTGAAGCTGTTATAGCTGCAAAGGGTGGGTCAACTCAATATTGAACACTACGGACTAAGACTGGGATGCCATTAAAGTTCATGTGTGTGTAAAGGCATGTGTGTGTAAAGGCAGGTGTCCCAATACTTTTGACAATATTGTGTGGGCTAACACATTTGCAAATAGTAAGTGTTCTTGCTCATCAGGTGCAATCATTTTAGAGTTAGACCGACATGAAGAGACAGTTTGAATGACACTGGTGGGTGTGTACTTCCATTGGGGATTGTGTCCCTGTGCTAACAATACAACCTACGTTATATAAATGACTGCAGTAGGGGGGTTGGTTGGCCTGAGAAGAGGCTGTGTTATTTGCTGTGATTTTGGGGGGAGAAGGACTGGTATTGTGCATAATGACAAATGTCCCACTTCGGCTGTTAGCTGAAATTCTTGTGCATTTTGTCCATCAAAGGTGTGACTATGCTGTCAATGTTGTGTATTGTTGCTGTCTGACCATGCATTCATGGTTTGGAAGCATCTGCAAACCTCCTGCTCTTTGATCTCATTGATTAATCATGTAGACAGAAATGCATCTTCCAGCAGAACCGTCACCAATGTATGTGTGTGAAATGTGGGGTGGCGGGTGTTATCGTTTGAATATGTGTCTTATTAATATTTTGTATTGTTTTTTTTAAGAATTACTTTTTTGTAATTTTGTATAATCTTGCAGCTAAAAATGTGTTGGTGGTTGGTGTCTGTTGAGAGTAGTTGTACTATGAAATGTGTAGCCTGCTATACACTATGAAAGTAAAGCTGTGTCCACTATAAGGTTTGGAGACTTTTTAGATTGTAAGCTCCTATGAGCAGGGCCCTTAGAACCCAATTGATAAATGTTTGTCTAAATGTACCATCATATATACTGTTGAATACTTTAATGCCACTAAATGAATGCACATAATTGTGTTGCTGCTGTGCAAAATAAATGTGAATTCTTGAGCTATTTTGTGTTTTTTTTTAATTATTTTGTAATTTGTTTTGGGGGGGGAGCTGGGTTTGGAGAAGTGAAATGTCTTACTAATGACAAATTATGAGAAGGCGTAATTGTGGATTTAAAAAACAAATCTCTCCAGCACACCTGCAAGTAAATGATAAAGGTTGTTTAGGTGGAGTCTTTTTATTTAACAGGTCTGGAGAATTGCAGGTAAGTGCCGGTTCACACTGGTGCACTGTGCAAGATTGTGTGTGATTCACACCGCACTGCAGTACAAATCACATGCGCTGTCCATGCGATGCGATTTCAGTCATACAGATAGCATGGCTAAATTTGCATCACATTCGGACCAAACTCGCACAGGAGCCTTTTTTTGGTCTACACCAGAATTTTTCTCACCCATGCGATCCGATTAATGTTCAAACTGCTAGTTTACACTGCGATATTTGAGCTGAAATGGGGGAGTCATTATCAATGTATTGACACTCCCAGCAGTTTGCATATGGCAGTGTGAACTTCAATGCGATGCGGGAACCTGCGGTGGATTTGCAGGGTTCCCGCATTGCACAAGTGTGAACCGGCACTCATAATGAATTCAGTTCATGGATAGATCAGTGGATAGGCAATGTTGTACATCTCAAACTGGGCCTTTGTCTTTGTCATTTACCTGCTACAATCCCAGGGACACCATTTCTTGCTGCACACTCTTTAGTTTCCCTCAAAATATCTTGTGATCTACAGAAATAAAGATTCACATATATGCATATTAAAAAAAAATGAGATTAAAAATTTGTGGTTGCGATCAAATATTTGCAAGCAAGTGTGGCTTTGTCCTCTGACCTGGAAATGTCCCTGTGTTCACCTGGAAGTGCCTTTGCTGGTCAGGATCTCTATATAGGTGGACATGGCGAGGTCACAGTTTAGCAAAGAGGAGGTATTACTCATTCACCTGGTAAGTGTAGTAAATATACTTGTGCTTACTCAGTATGGGGGAGGATGTGTTAGCTATATTTGGTGGGGGTGGGGTTAATTGATTTGTTCATTTCCTGCCAGGGCAGCCATCAGGAATGTTGGGGCCCCTTACACAGCTTTAGACCTGGACCCCCTGTCTGACCACCAACATTCCCTAGGGCCCACCCACTGGCCATCCCACCACATCCGCCCACTGGCCAGGGGTGTACACATGTCGCAGCTGCAGTAGGAATTATACATCCTGTCACACTTACCAGGTGTAGCCTGCCAAGCATGACCCATTCAAGTAAAGTGTGCAATGCATGCTAGTGTGGGATCCAAGGGGTTAAAAAAGTGCACAGGCAGCACAGCCTCACCCAATGCTTGCAATTAGTGTTGAGCGAACCCGGACTGTAACATTCGGGTCCATACCGAGCTTTCAGGTGTCCGGGAGCCGGCCCCGAACACGGACATTTCAAAAAACATTTGGGTTTGGGTTTTGGGTTCTGGTAGTTGATCACGCATGTTGAATAGCTGAAGGGCAGCCAATCAACAAACGTTTCACTGGTTTGCCCTTAGAAGCCATCACAGCCATGCCTACTAATGGCATGGCTGTGATTGGCCAGTGCATCATGTGACCCAGCCTCTTTATAAGCTGTAGTCACAGTGCGGCATGTCACATGCTCTTGAGTTAGTGCAGGGAGAGGAAGCTGTCGGCGTTTTTGTGAGGGAGAGATTGCAGACATTTTAACATCTGATCCTGCATCCTGAAATTACTACTGCTGTTGCTCTGAGGGATAGATTGCAGAAATTTGAGATTTCACATACTGCTGCTTTGAGTTGCAGATTGCAGGTCAAACTCTGCATAACACAACGATCGCTACGATCGTGCACAACGATCAGATTGTTGGAGTAATTTGAGATTTTACATACTGCTGCTTTGAGTGACACATTGCAGATCAAACCCTGCCTAACACAACGATCATTACGATCGTACACAATGATCAGATTGTGTGATCGTACACAATGATCAGATTGTGGGATCGTACACAACAATCAGATTGTGGGAGTAATTTGAGATTTCACATACTGCTGCTTTGAGCGATCTCACTGCACTAGGTAGAGGCTTCTGCTTAGAGGGACAGATTATTGTTCAAGATCAAGAATCATTGCCTACTCCTATAGGGCCAGCTGTTGCTGTAAGTGACACATTATTGTTCACAAATCATCTCCTAGTTTATTTGATTTTCATTTATTTTCCCTATCCCCATTTTTTGTAGGGCACTTGCCCTACTCTTACCCCCATTTTACTTCCGTTTGCAGCCCTCTAGCACTTTCCAGGACTTTGTTACAGCCATTTTTGTGCCTAAAAGTTCCCGTCCCCATTGACTTCAATGGGGTCCGGGATAACGTTCGGGCAACGTTCGGTGCCGAACCCGGACTTTTTTCCAAAGTTCCTTCGGACCCTCCGAACCCGAACGTCCAGGTGTTCGCTCAACTCTACTTGCAATATAACCTTGTGCCGAACCATAGGTGCTGAAGGTCCCAAACTTGGATCAGTTGTGGTCCAGGGGCCCTCTCCATGTGACCCAAGTTTGGTATTTTTATCTCCTATGGTTTGGGAGAACGGTGTCCCCAAAGCGAGTGCACCCCTCCCATAGACTCAAATGTTTAGTCTGAAATTCACTCGACAATTGCCGGTCAATGACTGGTCACTACGGGGACACGGTACGGCTGAACCATAGGTGACGGAGGTCCCAAACTTGGACCAGTTGTGGTCCGGGGGGCTCTCTCCATATGACCCAAGTTTGGTATTTTAATCCCTTATGTTTCGGGAGAACACTGTCCCCACACTGGGTGACCCCCTCCCATAGACTCCAATGTTAAGTCCAAAATTCACCAGACAATTGCTGGTCAATGACTGGTCATTTTGAGGACCCAGTACGGTCGAACCATAGGTGCTGGAGGTCCCAAACCTGGACCAGTTGTGGCTCAGGGGGCCCCCTCCATGTGACCTAAGTTTGATATTTTTATCGCCTATGTTTCGGGAGAACGTTGTCCCCAAACCGGGAGTCCCCTCCCATAGACTCCAATGTTAAAGACTGCTAAAGTCTTTGTTGTAAGAGCCCCTTGAGACATTGGGGCCCTTTACAACAGTACTGCCTGTACCCCCCTGATGGCAGCCCTGCTTCCTGCCCATATGCACACATCACTTCCTGTTACAGGCACATTACACTTCCTGCATGTGTTCTGCTGATGTAAATCAGTAAGGAGTAGAGTTGAGCGAACCCAAACTGTAAAGCTCGGGTTCGTACTGGACTTTAGGGTGTCCGTGTCCTGAACCAGGACTTTTGAGAAAAAGTCCGGGTTCGGGGTTTGGGTATTTTTTTTGCGCCTGCTGAATAGCTGCAGGACAGCCAATCAACAAGCGTTTCACTTGTTTGCCCTTAGAAGCCATCACAGCAATGCCTACTAATGGCATGGCTGTGATTGGCCAGTGCATCATGTGACCCAGCCTCTATATAAGCTGGAGTCACATAGTGCCGCATGTCACATCATCTCATACTAGTGTAGGGAGAGGATGCTGCTGCTGCTGTGAGAGACAGATTGGCTTTAGAAAATCTGTTAAAAACAGTGATTTATTGGTGGGTGGGTGCTAGAGGAGATTTTTGTTTGCTAGAGTACATTTCGTTTGCTAAGCAAAGTGCCTCATATAAAACCTAAGCAATTTTTCTGTTTGTTACGTGGGCGTTTGTAGCCATTTTTGCAGTTCACCTGCAACTGCTTGTGTGTCAGGGACACTAATTTAATCCTGTTCTTTTAGTTCAGTTGGCAACATTTTGGCATATTTAAATACTGCTTTTACATTGCAGTAAGACAAATAATAGTTTTTTTTTTTTTGTACAAAATATTACATTTGCGGCCAGTGGGGCATTTGTTGCACAAAATTAAAAAGTGCGTCTACATTGCTGGTTTAAAAAAAATATATATATTGTAAATGCTACATTTGCAGCCAGCGGTGCATTTCTTGCACAAAAATAAAAAGTGTGTCTACATTTTTTTTAATATGTCTTAATATTTTGGGGGCTAACATTTATTAAAATGAACCAGGCATGGATCCCACAAGGCTTGTCTGTACCTTGTGCAGAATAGACATTTATACCGGCCTCACACAGCCGTTGGTATACTTAAGTGAACGTATTCTTTTTTTTTATAATATATTTTGGGGGCTACCCCAATTAGAAAAAATAACCAAACAAACAAAAACATTTGGCTACCTCCTCCTCCTACACCGCCTCTTCCACCTACACCGCCACGGTCACCGCCTCCTCAACCTCCTACCCCACATCTGCCTCCTCCTCCATTTTTTTTTTTTATGTGATTTTAAGTTATTTCCCTATCCACATTTGTTTGCAGGGCACGTGTCCTACACTTACCCCCATTTTGCTTCCTTTTGCAGCCCTCTAGCCCTTTTCAGGACTTTTTTAGAGCCATTTTAGTGCCCAAAAGTTCGGGTCACCATTGACTTCAATGGGGTTCGGGGGCCCGAACATCCAGGTGTCCACTCAACTCTAGTAAGGAGTGTTTGTGTGTATATACATGAATGAGAGAGCTGTTTTTCATATATATATATGAGAGAACTGCTTTTTATTATATATATATATATATATATATATATATATATATATATATATATATATATATAGCTCCTTTTTACACTTGGTCCACTTTTCTTGAAACTATTTATATCTGTACTACTTCAAAGTAGTCCTTGTACTACTTTGGTGTGACTTCAGGTTCCTAGCTCTCAATATTACACAGGCATTCCTTGAAGTTGGGGCAATGTCGTGAGAAAACTGCATTACTTTCAGGATAACATCTTTGACTTAGACCCCATTCGCACTTGTGTGACATGAAAGTCATGCAACTTTGACGTAACTTGAAGCAATGCCTGTGTAGTCTTGAGGTCTAGGGACCTCAAGTCATATCAAACTCGGACCAAAGTAGTTCAGGGTCTAGTTTGAAGTCGGTGCCACTTGAAGTCACACAGCTATGGATGCTACTCATTGGAAATTGCGGGGTCCAACTTGACAGGCGACTTTGCAGTCGCAGGACGAGTAGCACAAGTGTGAAAGGGGCCTTAGATTTCCACCCAAAAGTGGAAGCTTTGCTTATCTCTCTTCTCCCCTCTCTGATGTCATGTTTGGCACCGGGAAGGGGACCGGTTTTAGACAGGTACCTGTCCCCACTTCCGACGGACCTCATTGCAGCGAGGTATGGAAGAAATTTGTCACCCCTTCTCCATCCCTGCTGCCAGGTCATTCAGAAAGTGCACTGCGCTTTGTGCATGCACAGTAGGGAATCAGCAATGGAGGCGACAGCACCTGAGAGCCAATGGAAACATGGGCTGTGATGCCAACATTGCTAGCTTCCAGGACAGTGTCCTAATAATTAATGTCAGCAGTTGCAGGATGTGTAGCTGCTGATTTGTACATTTTCTGTGGTGGGGGGGGGCTGAGGCATCACTTTAATATCAGCTTGGTTACCTAGATTGGTGAGCTTGGGCCCCAGCTATCACATGGTACTTGGGCTTATCTCAACAACCTGTACCATGTGAATAGCTTCAGCTAATCACAGATCAGCAGTAATCCCAGCTGACATGAATGCCAAACATTTCTGACTGTTCAAAGTTTGACTGGTACAATGATTTGTATGGTATCAGCAAGCCTATATGATACATTTAAACAAGGCTTTCTACCCCACAGAGCAGTTCAATGGTATGGATGGTATCACCTTCTGAAAGCTTGCATTGTACTCAGCATTATATGCTGAAAATATGCAAACGCATATTTGCCAATTAGCCAATGCACATCAGTTTGGTTACTTCCATACTATGAACTCTTTAAATGCATGCAATGGTATATACGTATTCAATAATATTATGGTGTGGAATTGCAATAATAACACACTAGTTAACGTGCTGGCGGTTAGTTGGTAGAGAATTAACAGAATACAAGATTAGTAATTGTATTTTCTATGGCTGGTTGTGGTCAACTCTGTAATGTAGTGGTTTCCTCTATTACCTTCAAAAGTTACAGCTACGGGTTTGAATCCCACAGTTGTTATGACCACGCCTTGCATTGTACTCAGCATTATATGCTGAAAATATGTGAAGCCATATTTGCCATTTAGTTGCGCCATGTTCCATGCATTGTACAGATGTGCCACTTTACAGGCAGACTAAGGAAACCCCCCAGGCACAAGATTTAAAGGAATTTTCCATTTTTAGTGTTTCACTTTAACCATCATTAAAATCACTGCTCTTTAAAAAACAATTGTTTTAAAAATGTTTTTAGCAATTGATACATGCCCCCCAGGGCAGTACCCAGGTCCACATACACTTTTTATAGCAAATAACTTGCATACAATCCTCAATGAGGACTTTGGTCCTCGATTGCTAGTTTGTGGAGAATTAACAGAATACAAGATTAGTAAATGTATTTTCTATGGCTGGTTGTGGTCAACTCCGTAGTGCAGTGGTTTGCTCTGTTATCTTCAAAGGTTACAGCTACGGGTTTGAATCCTACAGATGGTATCTTCACACCTTGAATTGTACTCAGCATTATATGCTGAAAATATGTGAAGGCATATTCGCCAATTAGCTAATGCCTATAACTTTCTTTCCATACTATGAACTCTTTAAATGCATGCAATGGTATATACGTATTCAATAATATTATGGTATGGAATAGGAATAATCACACACTAGTTAACGTGTTGGCAGTTAGTTTGTAGAGAATTAACAGAATACAAGATTGTAAATACCAGAAAAAACACTGCGCTGAAAAGTGCCAAATAAATATACAGTACTAATGAATATAATATGATATAATATAAAGCAGCTGCTATAAATAAATAATGCAAAATAAAAATTTACTAAAATTCATGATAGTATTGTATTGTACTTGCATTGCATTGCATTGTACTCAGCATTATATGCTGAAAATATGTGAAGGCATATTTGCCATTTTGCTGCGGCAGTACCCAGGTCTCCATACACTTTTTATAGCAAATCATTTTCATACAAACTTTCAATGGATTTTTCAGGTTCAAGCCCAATTGACATCAGCTATTCCCACATATGCCAATTAGGAAGGCATATTCACGGGCATAGCGCCATTTCCAGTTCGCATGATCGCTCCGTGTTGAAATCCTAATTGACTTAAATGGCTGTTATTTTTTAGGCGTTGTACGATCGCATATTCGCGCCATAGCAAATTAACCCCAAAGTTTCATTTCTTCAGTATTGTCACATGAAAAAGATATCATAAAATATTTACAAAAATCTGAGGGGTGTACTCACTTTCATAAGATACTGTATATAAAAAAAACCAACAGAGGTTAAAACCATCCCTTAATCTATACAAAATTAAAAAAAAAAATGTTTTGCCTATAGTTATACTTCAATCGTTTGTTAAAATGTGGTGTTTAGTTTAAGAAACATTGAATTAATTTATTAATGTGGCTTGGATTAAATAGCTTTTTACAATCTAAGGATTCAAAAACTTTATTTACTAATATACTGTGTACAGACCATGTATAGGTGCTGGGGGAGAGGCACTCACAGGACTTAAAGTAAAAGAATAGCACAAACTTTATTGTATCAATTTAGATAAATGTCAATTGCGCTGAAAGTAAAAACAAAATTAGGAAAGAAAGCTGCTGACGCAAATAGGTTTGAACAGAACCTCAAATCAACTATAAATCAGGGTGCAACGCTATATCCATCAATAAAAGGTTGAAAAGTCAATCCTTATTCTGGTGCATAGATGGACAATGTGAAAGGTGGTCCCATAAAGAAAAAAGCCTCCACCAACATCCACACAAACTGCCTCTTACCCTTCTGTGATGACCCCTATTACAGAGGTCTTTCAAGCCTGTGTGTAGGGTTAACTTAATGGATGATACTGCCGGGAAGCGAGGGTGAGCATCTTTCAAATCGCATGCTGTTTCCCAGGGCCGTTTCACTCGTCACCACCGATCATAAAAAATAGGATACCAATAGTATAGTACGTTCGTAGCAATTTATTAGAATAAAAAACAGTAATACACTCACATGTTTTCTGTGTTTGTAGTCAATGAAAACAGTTGTTACGTAACCAACTGTATGGCGAACCCAGATACACAAACAGACATCGCGTTCCTCATCGGACTCCATCTAGTGGTAAAAAAACAGACCGCAACTACAAAGGAACACCACAAACACCTCATATTACAAAATCAAAAAACCTCTATCCATAAAACGGAGATAAGTGAAGATGATTTTCCTCTCCTAGCGATAAGCCAAGAGAGTCAATGATCCTCAAATAAATCAGATGTTATACCTTTATACAAATAACATCCCTTACACAATATCTAATAAAACAATTCCATTAGATAAAAACCCCGAATAGGGGGTATATGATCAAATAGATTCTTAGAAAGAATATATATTTTGATGAAGTTTCTCCTAATATAAATGTCAAAGCATTTTTTCTAAAATCCCAAGGAAAAAAGAAACCAGACAATTGCTAATAAAGGCGTTCACGTCCCATTCAACGTTCATTCCGTATGGAACGTGTTTTAGCCTGATATATCCATTTGGCCTGAAGCCTGGAAATCGCCTGTACAGTGTGACTACCCCTCCAAATAGCTGTGAACCTGTCAATCCCAATGAAGACTGTGCCCTTCAGTTTTCTATCATGCTTAAGGGCATAGTGTCTGGAAAGGCTATGATCTAAAATCCTTTCTTCATATTGGTTATATGTAGTGTTGAGCGAACCCGGACTGTAACGTTCGGGTCCGTACCGAACTTTCGGGTGTCCGTGGCATGGACCCGGACATTTCAAAAATCGTTCGGGTTCGGTCTGGGGTTCTGCTATTTTACTCCACGTGTTGAGGAGCTGCAGGGCAGCCAATCAACAAGCGTTTCACTGGTTTGCCCTTAGAAGCCATCACAGCCATGCCTACTAATGGCATGGCTGTGATTGGCCAGTGCATCATGTGACCCAGCCTCTTTATAAGCTGGAGTCACAGTGCTGCAGTCACATGCTCCTTGGGTTAGTGTAGGGAAAGGAAGCTGAAAGCTTGAGGGACAGATTTGAGACATTTTAAGACCTGATCCTGCATCCTGAGATAGATTACTTTACTACTGCTGTCTGTGCTGTTGCTCTGAGGACAGATAGCAGAAATTAGAGATTTCACATACCGCTGCTTTGAGTTGCAGATCAAGCTCTGCATAGAACAACGATCGCTACGATCATGCTCAACGATCAGATTGTTGGGGGAATTTGAGATTTCA
>BLSH010182669.1:151133-162195 GCA_018402905.1 Glandirana rugosa
GTCCAAGAGAAAAAAGGTTGTAAATGTCCCAATAATAGGAACATTTTTTACAAACCATACGAGTTAATTCCTCAACTTTGGATCCTTTAACACAAGAAAGGTCAGATGACGGTGTATAGTTTGAAAAGGTTAGTTTGGAAAATATTGAACGTCGAGGTGCTTGCACCAGATATACTAGACGACAGGTACACCCAACGTTATATATCCGACTTGCTTCTCTTTCTACTAATGGTCCAATTTTCTCGTATATTGATCTCAACTCACTTGGAGACCTTCAAGCCCAAGACGACCAGGCAGGCTTGAAGCTGTCCGTGCGATCGTTCGGGTTCCGTCCGGACCCGGACCCGGACTTTGTCCCGAAGTTCGGACGGACCAGCAGAACCCGAACTTCCAGAGGTTCACTCAACTCTAGTTATATGCTCTTTTAACCTGGTAATCATCTTTCTCTTCGTTCAGCCTATATATTGCAACCCACATGGACAGCAGATCATATAGACCACGTTCGTGGAGCTGCAAGTTATAAAAGGTTTGATTGGAAAAGTTTGATATGTGGCAGTAGACTGGAAAGAACACAATTTCCTAGGTTTCAACTCCTTAATTGAGCATACCAAACATTTTTTACAAGGATAATAACCCTGTAAATGTTGGAAAAAAGAGAACCTGGGGGGGTCTACAATGTTAGGGGCCACCTGTAATCTCAGGGGAGATGCACCCCTTTGTTCATTTTATTGATGGATATAGCGCTGCACCCTGACTTATAGTTTATTGTATCAATGTTTCAATGAAGCACAGCTCTTCTTTTTTTCAGGGCATTGACAAAGACAAGTTGCTGTTGAAACAATGATACAATAAATCTTATGATATGCTCTACACTTCAAGACCACAGAGTGCCCTCTCCCATCTGATCAATACATGTTCACTGTTCAGCAGTGCACCAGGGCAATTTTCCCCCTGGCCTAGGTGTGATGGCTAACACTGGACTGGACTGTGAACAAATACAGAGCAAATAGATGTATTTTTTTCTATAGGTAGAGTTTGTGAGAGAACTTAATATTCATCATGTTTCCATCTAAATAACTATGTAAGGATAGATAGATAGATAGATAGATAGATAGATAGATAGATAGATAGATAGATAGATAGATAGTCAGACATATGTTGTATAATTGTGAATCATAAATATGCATTAAAGAAAAAATTGTAGCGCTACCAAAAATTTACAGAAATGTGAAAAAAATTAGAAGTGAAACAAACTCTACGCAGTGGTGACCCCTAGTGATACCACCACCCCTGGAGGGTGTATTTATATAGTCATTTCCCAAATGGACAGTATTAATTGTAAACAATCAATATAATAATGATAATAAAAAATAATCTAAAAAAATAAATAATCAAACAGGGATAGTGTGACTCCCTTGTGTGCACTACATATTATATATTTGTCAAAAAGTTTAATTAAACACCAGTCCAAACATAGACTTCAACTTGCATATCTTCACTTCATGCATATACGTAGATATCAGTCCAAAATGTGCAATCTTTATTTTTATTTTGCTGCCAAATTTCAAATAATTCTGTGCAAAAACCACCATGTGACTCCTCCACCAGTGCCAGCTTACCTCCATCCATAGACTTATATAATAAGAGGTCTAAAGCGCATTTACCCTTTAAGTTGGGACCAACAAAAGTAATAGATGCAGATACTCATGCAGAAAGACTCTCAAGGATGATAACTCAAATGACCAAACCTCTTCACAGGTAGTGAATTGGTTGCTTTTTCCTCTAATACATTGCCCAATCATTGAAAAAAGTAGGGCGTGTTTTTTTAAAAAAGTTGCACCACAGGATGGCTGGAAAATATACAGTAATTATCAATTAATATTAATGGTATTCAAATTACATGCCTTTGCTGATCTCCTTCTGAACATAAAGAGACCTAAAGTAGGATTAAACGCTAACTGAATAAGAATTTGTTTTTAAATCATAGTGTGTCATATAAAATGTATTTTTTAAATAAAATACTGTGTTCACCCTTTTTACCCTTCCAGGCTTAATGGACGCTTTCCATTTACATGATCACTTCAGCATTGGCTGTGCATGATTGCTCTGTTCTGGCTTCCTAATAGTGAAATAAGTATTGGCAAAGCTACCTGTAGATTCAAACCAGGTAGGTGACAGAGGTGTTACCTAAGGGGCATATTTAGAAAATGCCCTAATAAGGAACTTTGTAGTATGTATTATTTTAATGAAAGCTGAAGACTGAAAAAATCACTAGCATTTTATTATTAACCACATCAGTACTGGGCACGAAAACCCCCTTCCTGTCCAGGCCATTTTTCAGCTTTCAGCGCTATCACATTTTGAATGACAATTACTCCGTCATGCAACACTGTACCCATATAAAATTTGCATCCTTTTTTTTCACACAAATAGAGCTTTCTTTTGGTGGTATTTAATCACCAGTGGGTTGTTTATTTTTTGTGCTATAAATAAAAACAGTTTGAAATTTTTGTGAAAAAATGCATATTCTTTGTTTCTGTCATAAATTTTAGCAAATTAGTAATTTTTCTTCATAAATTTTGGCCAAAATGTATAGTGCTACATATCTTTGGTAAAAATAACCCAAATAAGTGTATATTATTTGGTCCTTGTATAAGTTATAGAGTCTAGAAGCTTTGGTGCCAAACATTGAAAATTGATCACACCTGATATACTGACAGCCTATCTCATTTCTTGAGACCCTAACAAGCCAGGAAAGTACAAATACCCCCAAATTACCCTTTTTTGGAAAGTAGACAGTCCAAGGCATTTAGTAAAGGCATGGTGAATTTTTTGAAGTTGTAATTTTTTCCCACAATTCTTTGCAAAAGAATGTGCCGGGTGTCTGGTGGTGGTCACTAATGGGTGACGGGTGTCTGGCCGCTCTGTTTATATTACATGTGACCGGCGGCTGATACCAGTGTCGGTGACAGGCAGTGTTCCCTGGGAACACACCGCCACCGATGCGCACGCGCAGCGTGCTCCCGATCGTGTGCATGCGCCGTGCAAATGGGGTCAGTACCATTTGTGATCAGCCGTGACTTCATCATGGTAAACAGCCATGACCAATGGCTGTTCACCCCCGTCGGTGACGCGGTGTGTCCTGGGGACACGCCGCCACTGACAGAGCCAGTGCATTGGAATCTACAAAGCAGTGCAACCATGATGAGTGGATCATGGGCGCAATGCTTTGGTTCCAGCAGACTATTCAGGTACAGGGCTAAAGAAAGTATCAATGGACTACCACTGTGGTGACTTAATTGCACTTGTGCTCCATTAAGAACTACGAGTCCCTCTGCCATGATGGAAAATGGGACTTGTATTTTTTTAATTTGTTGATTCCTATGAATGAATAATTCCCGTGACTGAAAAATGGAAAAACATGCTTTTAGTAGCTTTTTGCTTTGGCGTTAATGCATGTTTAGCCGCGCTAGCTTTTAGCAGCGTTTTTCTGCCTGTATTCAAAATTAATGGTTCCCTATGGGAGCCCATTAATTTGAATAGAAGTCACACCACTTGTGGTGCGGCTTGTGCGCTGAGGATCTTGAAGGGAAAACCCCTCGCCAAAATGAAAAAAAAAACTGGCATGGGGTTCCCCCAAGACGATATGGATTTTAAAAGGAACCCTCATGCCAAGAAAAAAAATGGCGTGGGCCCCCCCCCAAAATCCATACCAGACCTTTATCCCAGCATGCAACTCGGCAGGTCAGGAAAGGGGAGGGGACGAGTGAGATTCTGATAAGCGCCCCACCCACAAACCCCAGAAGCCAACGGCCAGGGTTGTTGGGAAGAGGCCCTTGTCGGCCCTTGATGGGGACAAGGTGCTTTGGGGTGGGGGGGTGCAGGCCCCCCTGCCCCAAAGCACCGATCCCCCGTTTTGAGGGCATGTAGCCTAGCATGGTCCAGGTTGGGGGGGCGCTTGCTCATCCCCACCCCTTTCCTGACCTGCCGGGCTGCATGCTCAGATAAGGGTCTGGTATGGATCTTGGGGGGAACCTCATGCCAGTTTTTCTTTTTCATTTTGGCAAGGGGATCCCCTTCAAGATCCACAGCGCACAAGCTGCACCGCAAGTCGGATCATCATGATGTGACTTCTGGTGTGACTTCTATTCAAATCAATGGGCTCTCATAGGTAACCACTGATTTTGACATGTCAAAAAAATAAAATAAAACACTTGACGAGGGTTAACGCGGCTGTATCCAGCGTTTAGCCACATTTATAAGCTTTTTCCAGCATCAGACGTTTTTACAGCTCCTAAAAGCCTATGTGTGCATTAGGCTATAGAATAACATGGAGATGAGTTTTTAGGCTACACAAAAAAGTCTGACGCTGCTAAAAGCAGCTGTAAAAATGTTGGTGCTGCAGCATAGTGCTGCCAGTGCTGCAAAGTCTTGCAAATCTGAAACTGACTTACTTTAAAAACCACTTCCAGACCACCCACCGCCATTATACGGTGGCAATTTGCCATTGGATACTGTTGTTATGGTAGCAGATAGCTACCATAACTCCAGTATCACTTTAAACAGCGGGCGAACCACTTTCAGATAAAAGTGGTTTCTGCGGTGAATTCGCCACGTGATCACTTTTATTGGGGGCGGGAGAGGTGCCCCGCCACTTTCCCGTCGTCTCCACCACTTACCGGACCTGCCGGTAGTGGCGGAGACGTTTGGGTCCTCTTGCCTCAGAGTATGGATGCCGAGTGAGTGGGAGATGGTGCCCACTTGAATGTTTTCATCCCTTGTAATAGGAATAAAAGTGACCCACATTTTTTTAAATGGAAAAAATAAAAAATTTATTAAAATAAGTAAGAAAAAATAAAATAATAATTTAAAGCGATCCGTCCCACCGAGCTCACGTGCAGAAGCGAACACATACGGATGTCGGCCCGCATATGAAAATGGTGTTCAAACCACACATGTGAGGTTTCACCGCGATTGATAGAGTAATGGCAATAATTCTAGTACTAGATCTCCTCTGTAACTCAAAACTGGTAACCTGTGGACATTTTTAAACGTCACCGATGGAGATTTTTAAGTGCCATAGTTTGTCGTCATTCCACGAGCGGGCACAATTTTGAAGCATGACATGTTGGGTATCGATTTACTTAGTGTAACATTATCTTTCACAATTTAGAAATACATTGGGCTAACTTTACTGTTGACTTATTTTTTAATTAAAAAAAGTGAATTTTTTCCTAGCAAAATTGCGCTTGTAAGACCTCTGCGCAAATACGGTGTGACATAAAGTATTGCAACAACCACCATTTTATTGTCTAGCATGTGAGAAAAAAATATATATATAATGTTTGGGGTTCTAAGTAATTTTATAGCAAAAAAAAATGATTTTAACTTGTAAACACCGAATCTCAAAAAGAGGCTTGGTCCTTAAGTGGTTAAAAAGTGCTGATGTGCAGAATTTTTTTTTATCACCTCCCTTCCCCCTCATCCCTCTGCCACTGCTTATTGTGCTATGTGCCTGCTGAAAATTACTACACACTGAGCAAAAAGATGGGTTTTTAATACATTGCTAACTTAGTAATTGACAATCCTGAGAGATTTATTGGAAACTGGGAATCTGAAGTGATTATATGAGTAAGCAAAGAGAATGTGAAGCTGGTGTCTAATAACATGACATGTATAAGATATGCCAGACCAAACAATGAACAAAAAATAGCATTTCTTCTGAGGCTCTATTAGCAGGCGAATAGGAATAAAAACATGAATAGTAATTTTCTCTTTAACAAGTTCTAAAGTTCTAAGCAGCTATTTATAATGCTAAAGGTCCTATTTTATTTTATTCAATGAGAATTGTTATGTATCTCCATATAACTCCATGTCTGCATGTATTGTGATAAAGTATTCTTTTATCCTGTCTTTTGGTGAACTCACACAGGGCTATTTCATCTGTTTAAAGAACAGACACATTTCCTGATGGATTTTAAATCACAGAAAATGCTTTTTGTGGACAATACACTGAGGAGAAAGGGATTCCAATGGGGATCTGGAGCTCATGATAAGAGCTGCAAGTGAATGAAAGACATAAACTAGAGTATTGATAGCTCTGCGTATTGCAGTGAAAGAAAGCAACAATATACTACTGTATATGTCAAAACCTGGGAAACACAATAGCTTGGATACAACTAAATGGCAATGAAAATAGATAGGATTGCCACTTTTCTTTATGCCCTGTCATTTTGGATATTGATTAAGCTTTATGCTGTGTTGAAAAATCTGATGTGTTGTTTATGGGATGTCAGATTTAGTGTTCCCTTTTCCTAAGCATGCACTTTCAACAAAAAGTCAACAGAAAAAAATGGCATAGACCAATCATGCCCATGTGGAGATCAATATCGACGCATGATAGGACCTCATGCTTTAGAAATTGCTTTCTATGACTTTTTTTATCACATATACAGCCCCTGGATTGCACAATATTGAGGGTACACAAATGTTTTATGTACATGTTAGCTGGCTTGAATTTGTTGATCATCTAGGTATGGGTGAGTGTGGATTTAACTAGATCTTCACTAGCATTGCTGATATAAGTAAATCTAAAACCTTATCTGGATGGTTTGTTAAAGCACTATGCATCATAATGTGACAGCTTCCTTTCAGGCTGGTTGTTAGAATGCCCTTATCCCCTGGCATCCTAATGATCGTAATTCATCCCTGCCCAACTCATGTAGCTGTTAGCTGGGGAGTCATTGGAATTCATGATAATCCTTGTGATATCACTGACCAATTCATAATTGGTCAATAACTTCACCCAGGAGACCCTGCACCTTGTTTATTTTTTTAATGGCCAGGATTAGGAGACTTCTAAGTGACGAGTGAGTGACAGGAGTGGATTATGTCCATCACTCAGGGCTTTTTCTCTTTTGGCGGATCAGCAGGCATCATTCATCACAATTAAAATGAATCAACATGATGTGACTGAATTACATAGTGGGACCTTTTTGGGGGCTTTAAAAAAAGTGTCAAAAAGTGTCAGTGTGTTTATTTACTGCTTACTTTTTTGTGAATGATTAAGGGTATTTTGTACCCTTTAGTTATTGATGTGGGGGAGTAATATGGGAGACCACTTATTGTTAAAGGGTGCTTCCACATTCAGATAAGCCTGTCACAACCACAAGGATAGGTTTGTGGATAAGAGGCCCTTATCCTCATCAAAATCAGCATGGGGACAATATTCTTTGCCTGTCTGGTGCCCCCTAGCAAGGTATCTCCCTGTGTTGATAGCATATGGCCTGGTATGGTTCTGGAGGGGGGGCGCACACTCATCGGTCGCCCTTTCCTGACCTGTCAGGGTGCATGCTCTGACAAGTCTTGTATGGAATTTGGGAGATGCTCATATGCCCTCCTTTCCTGTCCAGCCAGGCTGCATGCTTGAATTAAGAGTATGGTATGGATGTTAGGGTAACCTCGTGCATTTTTGTTGTATTTTTTGCATGAAATCCTGCCTTAAAATACATACCAGACTCATGGGGTCTGATATGAATATTCATTAGGGTGCCTCACACATTTTTTTGTGAGGTACCGCCTTACCATTAATAACAGACTCAATGGGGTTGATTTACTAAAGGTAAATAAACTATGCTCTTTGCAAAGTGTAGTTGCACTCTGAAACAGCAGTTACTCCAGAGCTTAGTAAATGAGCAGAAGCTCTGCTGACTTCCATCATCCAATCCTGTGCAAGCAAATATGCTGTTTTTTCTATTTTCTCTGCACGTGATTGGGTATTCTTTGCAAAGTCAATCTTTACCTCATTTACTAAGTTCTGGAGCAACTGCTCTTTCAGAGGGCAACTGCACTTTAAAAAGTGCACAGTCTTTTTTCCCCATAGTAAATCAACCCCAAAGGGTCTGGTATGCATTTTTTTTTTTGGGGGGGGGGGGGGACTCTACGCAATTTTTTTTCATCCTTGCTGTAGGATGTGCAAAAATTGCAAGGAAAAAAAGGAATGAAACAGTTTAAATTGCCAGAAAATTACACTCATTGCAAGCTTGTTAAAAAAAAAAAAACACCACACAGACTCTTCAAAATGTCACCCAAAATACATAATAGCAGATCTCTGTAAAGGCTGTGTGTTGCTTTTTCCAGCAGTTCTAAAACTTTTTTCCTTTGTATATGTCAGTGCTAAAAAATCACTGCTCTCGGGTGCATGGAATTTTTAAAAATGTATTTTTTTGCATTTTTTTTCAAGGTAGTGCTCACCCCCACCATGCTATTCGTTTTACGAAGCTTTGTATTTTAGCCCCCACAATGGGAATTTTTAATTTGATATATTTAGCAATGAGATTCAGGTTCAACATCCAAACTTCTTTGAACCCCTGCCAAATCAAAATCAGGGCGGTTTGGGTCAATACTATTTAGGACTCTATCACACTTCTTAATATAATGTAAAACATAACAAATGCAATGCATGAGTCAGGAGTATTATGTACAACATAGTGTATACAGTGCAGGGGTCAAAGGTGTAATTTACAATATAGAGTTTACAGTACAAGGGTCAGGAGTATAATATATACCATAGTGAATGTCACTCAAGTTGCAGGTGTATAGTGTGCAACATACTGTAATGTATACAGTGCAAAGGTCAGGAGTATAAAGTACAACATAAGGTATACAGGGCAGGGGCCAGGAGTATATTATACAACATAGTGTATACAGTGCAGGGGTCAGGAGTATAATGTAAAACAGTGTTTCTCAACTCCAGTTCTCAAGGCGCCCCAACAGGTCATGTTTTCAGGATTTTCCTCGGATGAAACAGCTGTGGTAATCACTAAAGCGGTGAAACTGATCAAATAACCTGTGCAAAATAATGGGAAGCCTCAAAACATGACCTGTTGGGGTGCCTTGAGGACTGGAGTTGAGAAACACTGATGTAGAACATAATGGATTCAGTACAATTTTTAAGAATATAATGTACAAAATAGTAAATGCTGTTCAAGGGTCAGGGCTATATAAAATCTAGCATTGTGTATGGAGTGCAGTGGTCAGTAATACTGTGCCATCTACTGCTGGTCAGTGAGAGAAAATATGCCCCAAAGTCAGTGTAAAAAGAGAGAGTGAAAAATCTCCCCCACACCCCGTCCATGTGCCATTCACAGTGTGGATAGTGTGGGTGTGCAATATGGGTCTGTAGCATCTCATCAATTCTTTCACTACTGCTTCCTTTCAAGAGCCAGACCACAACCCAGCTTCACCCTAAGAATGTACTGCCCTGATCCTCCACCTATCATAAGCACATGAATAAATGTCTATAATAAATAAAAAATGAGCAGCAAAATTTGCATATGAACACATTGTGAAACAGGTTTGGCACAAAAATTGAACATAAAGGTGGACATATCAGTAAAGTATGTGTAAGTGTGATCATTTTTTTGTTAAAAATGTTGTTTTTTGTGCTAAATATACTCTTTATTGTTAGTGTAAATTGTAATTTACAGTGTGGTCTTGAATAGTAGTCAGAAGATAAACCTCTGTCTCCAGCTTAGAGCTACATTATAGTCACTAGCAAGGTATAGAACAGATGGAGAGTAGTAAAGTCAGTCTGGCAGAAACGGCAGAATAACATTTTGCCAAACCAATCAAGCCTTTAATCATTGAAACATAAAACCCATGGTTTTCTTCAATTAGCTGCATCACTGCAGATTCATCAAAAATAAATTTGAGCTAGATAATTCTGAAAAAATATTGTACACTAAACAAATGACACATTTTGAATGAACAAGCAAGATTCTGATATAAAACTAGTTATATCAAAGTTCTGTGAAATACTCTTTGTTCTACCAAAGAGTTATAACCAATGAAGCATAAAAATGACATACACAGATCAAATGATTGATTATACTCCCAAGCCTTGTATGCACCACGGTTCGACGCTCGTACGACCGGACGGCTCAAATTGTATGTTGGCTGTTGTATCTCCCGTACAGACGTGCACTCAAGCAACATGCGACCAAGCCGAATGTAATGACGTGAAACAAGCGTATAAAGAGGAAGTTCTGTTATCGTGCGGCACCCTTTGGGCTCCTTCATCTAATTTCGTGTTAGTTGAAGTTTGGTGTTTGTTGATTTGTGACTTTCAGATCGTTCTTCAGTTCGTTCTTCGGATCGTTCCTGGCCGTTCGTTCGTCAACTATGTTCAGTTCGAGAGATAGAACTCTCGCTATTGTTGGCCTAGGAGTCCTGGCTTGGACCCAAAACCAACGTAGGAGAAGGAGGGAGAGGAGTTGTTGGACCAAAAATTGGTTACTTAACCGTGATCAGTTTGGTCATATGGCTTTAGTCAGGGAGCTCCAGGAGAATAATCCTGATGATTTCAGGAATTATCTTCGGATGACGGACCCCTGCTTTAACCACCTCTTGGCACTGGTGTCCCCTACATCCAGAAGGAGGACACATGCATGCGCCTTGCTATCACCCCTGAGAAAAGGCTTATTGCCACCTTGCGCTACCTGGCGACGGGAAGAAGCCTCCAGGACCTCAAGTTCACTACAGGCATCTCCCCCAGGCTCTTGGAGTCATTATTCCGGAGACATGCTCAGCCATCATTCAGGTTCTGCAGAAGGACTATATTAAGGTATGTTTCATGTTAATACCACATTTTATGTGTTTCTGTTTGATAATATAGTATTTGCCCTTTTTGACAATACCTATTTAGTAACATTACAATATGCAGTGAATGTCTTCTTTGGCCTCATGCATGCTCTAAGCTTTTTTCACCTCTTTTTTTTCCTCTACACGCCTCCCCAGCATGTTGTCCAGTGTCCATACACACTCAGAGGGCCGCCATCAGGGGGTACAGGCAGTACTGTTGTAAGGGGCCCCAGTGTCTCAAGGGGCCCTTACAACAAAGACTTTAGCAGTCTTTAACATTGGAGTCTATGGGAGGGGGGCATCCAGTTTGGGGAGACCATTCTCCTGAACCCTAGGCGAGAAAAATACCAAACTTTGCCCACATGGAGAGGACCCCCTGGACCAGGACTGTTTCAAGTTTGGGACCTGCAGCACCTATGCT
>BLSH010182669.1:199149-211357 GCA_018402905.1 Glandirana rugosa
CCGGAACTGAGGCGTAGAACGAATAATGGAGGTGTCGAGGCGAACGTGAAGGTCTGGTCGAAGTCAGAGGGAGACGACACATAGGACTCATGAAGGAGTAGACCTTAACGATGACTTCGAGGTAGACGTCCGCTGGACACGAAGAAACCCGTAACGTGGAGGACAGTGGTTGAGGTCCCCACGGCACGTGAATCGGCGTTCCCCTCGGGAGAGTAGTAGAGTCGGAGGTTATGGCCATGCACTGTGTGACAGTGCAAAACGTGTACATACAACGTATAAAAATTAAAATCCCCATGTTACAATCAACCATTGGAAATGGTACTGCTTGTACTAAAATTAAAAATATGCAACATACATGTGCAAAACGTGACAGTGTGTCACGTACCGGTATTGGAGGCTGAGATGATGAGAGGGCTCCCCTTGCGGCTAAGTGCACGGCACCCCTGGAGTTGGTGACAGGAGGTGCAATGCCCAAAGAAGCACAGGTCGCCTGCAGATGGAGCTTCAGTAGCAATTCCAGATGAGGAAGTACTCAGGATACACAGCAGAGGGAGACTGAAGCTGGTCTGGAAGTGCAAGCGGAGCTGTGGAGGTAATAAGCAAGATGCGGAGTCAAGGCCAGGCCGAGGGTCAAACACGTGGAGCAATCCAATAAGGCAGGAGAAGTCCGTGGAACAAGCCGGGATCAGAACCAGGAGAGAGTCAGAGCAGGTCAAGGAAAGCCGGGTCGGTAGCAGGTAATCAAGCACAGGAACACAGAACTCAGGAATGCAGGATACTGAGCTGAAGATAATCCAGCAATTTGTGACAGTTACTGGTGTCCTTTTATAGACCGGTGCTTGTTGGTGATTGGTGCATCTTGCGTGCCTTACGGACAGACGTTCGTACCAGGCGATCGTTCGTTAACGGGTGCCGTTTGCTACGGCGCCTGCACGGGACCGTGCGGCCATCTTGGATACTGGAACCTTTGCCAGTTCTTCCATACATTCTTCCCTGACAGTGCCCCCCAAGGGGCAGCCTCCGGATGCCCACACGTGCCTGTTTCTCTGGAAATCTTTTGAAGAACTCCCGAAGAAGCTTAGGGGCATGCACATTATTTGCTGGTTCCCATGAATTATCCTCAGGAGGGTATCCCTTCCATTTAATGAGGTACTGCACATGTCTCCCTCTTCTGCGGGCATCCACAATGGCTTCCACCTCAAATTCTGTGTTCTCACCAACCGCAACTGGTGGTGGCGGAGATTCTTCTCTTTCAGGGAAGGGGTTGGGGCAGGGAAATGTGAAAAATTGGATGGACCTTATATGAGTCTGGGAGGTGGAGTTCAAAGGCTACTGGATTAATTTCACGTTTAATCTCAAAGGGTCCGATAAACCTTGGGCCCAATTTCCGAGATGGGCATGTGATCTTGAGATTTACCGTGGAGAGCCAAACCTTATACCCAACCTTCAGTGCAGGACCAACTTTCCTTTTCTTATCGAAATGTTTCTTGTAGTCCTCCTGAGCTTTCTGCATGGTTTCTTGAAGTACCAGATAATTAGATTGAATGACGGCCAATCTATCCTGAACTGCAGGAACCACGGCTACTGGGACCACATCTGGTAGGAAAGCAGGATGGAACCCGTAGATTGCCCAGAATGGGGATTGGTTGGTGGATGCGTGGACAGTGTTGTTATAAGCAAACTCAGCACATGGAAGAAGAGATGACCAATTGTCACAGGAAAAGGAGGAAAAGCATCTCAGATATTGCTCCAGTGTTTGGTTTGTTCTTTCCGTCTGTCCGTTACTTTGCGGATGGTATGCCGAGGACAGACAAACCTCAATCATCAGAGCTTTGCATAGGGATCTCCAAAATTTGGAGGTAAACTGTACCCCTCTGTCAGAAACGATACTGTTGGGTAGCCCATGCAGCCCTACGATCTCCTTGATAAAAAGCTGGGCAGTATCTGCGGCTGATGGAGTACTTTTCATGGGTGCGAAGTGGGCCATTTTAGACAACCTGTCAACAACCACCAGAATGGTAGTGAATTCCTCTGAAGGGGGTAAGTCCACAATGAAGTCCATCGACAACATCTTCCAAGGTTGCTCTGGGATGGGTAGAGGCCTCAACAAACCCCAGGTCTTGATATTACTGCCCTTATTGCGTAGACAAGTCGTGCAGGAGTTGACATAGTCTCTACAGTCCTGTCGTAAGTTGGGCCACCAAAAGGATCTCTGCAAGAGTTCACAAGTTTTCCGAACACCAAAGTGACCTGCAGGTGGGGAATCATGGCATGCCTTGAGTACTTGAGGTTTCGCCCCCTGAGGAATGAAGACCTTATCCTTTTGCCATAGGAGTCCCTCATGCTTCCTCAGGGAAAGGGTCTCGGATTCAGAACATGCAGCAGAAGCCTCTTTGATTGCAGTACCCAGGTCAGGCTGAATCAGCAGAAAGTTTTGTGTGGAAAAGATGGTACTAGGGGCAGTTATCTCGGGAGTTTCTGGAAACATACGAGAAAGGGCGTCAGCTTTCCCATTCTTTGACCCTGGGCGGTAGGTCAAATGAAAATGGAATCTTGAAAAAAACAAGGCCCATCGGGTTTGCCGGGGTCTCAGTCTCTTGGCAGTTTGGAGATATTCAAGATTTTTATGATCTGTGAATATTAAGATAGGATGGGCCACTCCCTCCAGTAGATAGCGCCATTCTTCTAAGGCTAATTTAATGGCCAACAGTTCCCAGTCACCCACATCGTAGTTCTTTTCCGATTGAGACATCTTCCTGGAAAAGAAAGCTACTGGGTGGAGCAGAGATTTGGGCCCCTGACGTTGTGACAGGATGGCGCCTGTGGCCACTTCTGAGGCATCAACCTCGAGGACAAAGGGCAGGGCAGGATCTGGGTGCTGCAGTACTGGTGCGGAAGTGAATAAAGTCTTTAATAGATCAAATGCCGACTGAGCTTCTTGGGACCAATGAAGCCGGACATGTTGACGAGTCAACTGGGTGATGGGAGAAATGATGCTGGAGAAGTTCTTGACAATTCTTCTATAAAAATTGGCAAAGCCCACGAACCTCTGGATGCTCTTTTTATCCGTGGGGGCCAGCCAGTTGATAATAGCAGCCACCTTCTGTGGATCCATGGAAATTCCATCTGTGGATATAATGAGGCCCAGGAATTGAATCAACAGTTTCTCGAACTCACACTTCTCTGCTTTTGCATATAGATGGTGCTGTCTCAGAGTGGACAAGACTTTCTTAACGTGTACCCTGTGCAGATCCATGTTGGAAGAGAAGATGAGGATGTCGTCAAGATATACTATCACGAAATGATCCAAGTATTCTCGAAAAATATCGTTAACAAAATGTTGGAAGGTGGCTGGGGCATTACAAAGTCCAAATGGCATGACAAGATATTCAAAATGCCCAAAACGGGTCCGAAATGAAGTTTTCCATTCATCACCTTCTCTAATGCGGACTAAATTGTAGGCACCTCGTAGATCAAGCTTGGTAAAGATTCAGGCAGATCGAAATCTCTGGAACAGTGGATAACGGTTCTTGATAGTAATTCTATTCAACTCGCGATAGTCCACACAAGGTCTGAGTGACTGATCCTTTTTCTGGACAAAGAAGATACCAGCACCAGTGGGAGAAGAAGATGGACAAATTAATCCTTTCTCCAGACTCTCATTTATGTAGAGACGTAATGCGTCGAGTTCTTTTTTCGATAGAGGAAAGATTCGCCCGAAAGGGATCTCTGCACCTGGGAGCAATTCAATGGGGCAGTCATATGGTCAATGAGGTGGTAGCACATTGGCCATATTTTTATCCAAAACGTCCAAGAACTTGTGGTATGCTGGTGGCACTACCTGACTGGTGTTAGGTACTGGCTGGATAGTCAAGCAACTTGAAAGGTCATCGGTTCTAGGAGAAAAGCAGCTGTGCCGGCAGTATTCGGATAAGAAGGAAATCTTTCCCGAGGACCAGTCAATCTGAGGGTTATGTGCCCTTAGCCATGGAATCCCAAGGATGATGGGGAACATGGGTGAACATAAGATGTCGAAACAGAGGAGTTCTTGGTGACCAGAATGTGTCTGAGCAAGGATAGGAAAAGTCTCTTGTTATACGGGACCTGATCTGGGGATAGTTCCATCAGCCAAATGAACTTCAAGTCTCTGTTTCTTGTCTCTTAAAGGAATTAACAGTCTCTTTGCCAATGAAATGTCCAAAAAACAGCTGCAAGCTCCGGAAACAACGATTGCCTGTTGCTGGATTATTCCCTCTGCCACCTGTAATGAGAGGGGTAGAATGAGATGAGCTGGAGAAGACCCCGAGACTTGGAAATAAACTGGACAAGGAGGGTGGAACTTACTGGGTCTCACCGGACAGGTACGCAGGAAATGTCCAGTATCTCCGCAATAGAGGCAGAGGTTGGCCTGACGTCGCCTCATTCTTTCATCAGACGACAAAGGGCCCCATACTAGTCCAATATGCATAGGTTCGCCTTCAGGGATAGCAGCAGGCAAGGTGGTAGTTGCAGGCATAGGTGGAGGTGAAACCTTGGGCAGCATCCAGGAGGGTCTAAATGAAGAAGAGGTCCTCTCGGAGCATCGTTCCCGCAGACGACAGTCAAGCTAGATGGCTAATTTGATGAGGCCTTCCAGGGTGGCGGGAGCCTCTATTCTGGCTAACTCATCTTTAAGGCTCTCGGAGAGGCCAAGTCGATACTGGTACTTTAGGGCGGCCTCATTCCAACCAGTATCAGAGGATCACTTCCGGAAATCAACGGTGTAATCCTCAACGGGGCGGTTTCCTTGTTTTAATGAGTGAAGAACAGTCTCTGCAGTAGCCACCCATTGAGGATCGTCATAGAGCTGGGCCATAGCATAAAAGAACTGGGAAACAGAGTTAATCACAGGGTCTTTCTGTTCCAACAGATGGTGGGCCCAGGACTGGGGTCATCGGAGAGCAGAGAAATGATGAATCCCACTTTTACTGATTCCAAAGAGAAAGTCCTTGGCTGTAGTGCAAAGTACAGAAGGCAGGCATTTTGGAATGACCTGAACTTTCGTCGGTCCCCTGAGAAGCGTTCGGGGACTGGTACCCGAGGTTCCGGAGGTGGTAGTACCACAGCAGGAGTAGCAGCGACCTGGCTAGTTCCAAAGGCAGGTGAAACAGAAAGTGCAGCAGGAGGGTTCTGATTAGTAGACGACACAGCCAGGTTCTGCAGATGGCCTTCCAGCTGGAAATAACCTTCTTGTAACCCCTTCACCGCCTGGGTGAGGGCGGCAACTTGTTGGCAAAGAGTCTGGGCTATTAATATTCCTGGCTATGCTCTCTTTCATAAAGACAGGGTAAAACAGAAGGGTGGGGGTGTCTGTCTCTATGTGAGAAGTGATCTCAAAGCAAGTGTGAATAAGCACCTAGTTGATGGAGAGTGTGATGAATCTGAAGCATTATGGGTAGATCTGTATATGGATGTGCACACTACAAAGGTTATCATTGGAGTTTGTTATAGACCTCCCAGTGTTGAAGAGGAGGTGGAGACTCTGCTCCTTGTACAGATGGAAAGAGCTGCAAGGGCTGGGACAGTGATAATAATGGGGGATTTTAACTACATGGAAATTAACTGGAGTAATGGCACTGCTGGGACAGTTACAGGGCAAACATTTTTAAACCTATTACAGGACAATTTTATGGTCCAGTTTATTGAGGCCCCAAATAGGAATGATGCTTTGCTGGACCTGGTAATCTCAAACCATGCAGAGCTTATTACCAATATTCATATAAAAGAACATCTGGGTAACAGTGACCATAACATGATTTCATTTAATGTAAGCTGCAAGCAACACACACATACGGGAAAGATAAAAACACTTAAATTTAAGAGAGCACATTTTACAAGGATGAGGGCTGCTCTCCAGGACTTAGACTGGGAGGGAATATTGGCATCGATGAACACAGAACAGAAATTGGAATTTTTCAAAAAAACTGTATGCAAACTCAGTGTAAAGTATATTCCCATGGGCAATACGTTTAAAAGGCTAAAAATAAAACCTATGTGGCTCACGGCCAAAGTTAAACAAGTTATAAATTACAAGAAAAGAGCATTTAAAAAATATAAAATTGAGGGAACGCTATCATCTTTTAAATGTTACAAAGAATATAATAGAATATGTAAAAAGAAAATCAAGGATGCAAAAATTCTAAACGAACGACAGATTATAAAAGATAGTAAGACAAACCCCAAAAAATTCTTTAAATATATCAATAGTAAATAGGTCAGGTCTGAGCATGTAGGCCCTTTACAAAATAATTTAGAGTGCGTGACTGGGGACAAAGAGAAAGCACATTCTTCAGCTCTTTGTATACAAAGGAGCATGGGGGAGCTCATGTCCACGATGGGGGTGGTAGTGACACAGACACAAATGATCCACAATGGCTCAAAAAGGAAATGGTCCAGAAGTATTTAGACAGAATAAAGGTAGATAAAGCACCTGGACCAGGTGGCATTCATCCACGGATCCTAAAAGATCTGTAATTTCAAAGCCATTGTATCTAATTTTTATGGACTCCTTAATGACTGGAATAGTACCACTGGATTGGCGTTGGGCGGTGCCCATATTTAAAAAGGGATCAAAGTCTTTACCGAGTAACTATAGACCGTTAGTTTAACTTCTATAGTTGGGAAGATACTGGAGAGTTTAATAAAAGACCACATAGATGAGTTCTTGTTGGAAAAAAATGTTTTAAGCAACAGACAGCATGGATTCATGAAAGACAGAAGTTGTCAAACAAACCTGATTTCTTTTTATGAGGAGGTAAGTAAAACCTTGGACAGAGGGGTAGCTGTGGACGTGGTATACTTGGATTTTGTGAAAGCGTTTGACACCGTTCCCCACATACAGCTAATGTGTAAGGTAAAGTTTACAGACTTGGAAAGCTCAGTTTGTAAATGGATAGAAAACTGGCTAAAAGACCGATATTCAGAGAGTAGTGGTTAATGATTCTTACTCTGAATGGTCTAAGGTTTTCAGTGGTGTACCCCAAGGTTCAGTGTTGGGACCCTTACTTTTCAATATATTTATAAATGATATAGGGTCTGGGATTAAAAGTACCATTTCAGTGTTTGCAGATGACAACAAGCTATGAAGTGGAATAATGTCCTTACAGGATGTCTCCAACTTACAAGCAGATCTCAATGCACTGTCAAATTGGGCGACTATGTGGCAAATGAGGTCTAATGTTGATAAATGTAAAGTTATGCATTTGAGGGCTAAGAATATGCATGCATCGTACATACTAGGGGGAGTACAACTGGGGGAATCCATTATGGAGAAGGATCTGGGGGTTTTCGTTGATCATAAGCTTAATAATGGCATGCAATGCCAAGCTGCGGTTTCCAAAGCAAGCAAAACACTTTCTTGTATTAAGAGAGGTATGGACTCCAGAGATAGAGACATAATTTTGCCTCTGTACAAATCACTAGTAAGACCTCATCTGGAATATGCAGTTCAGTTTTGGGCACCAGTTCTCAAAAAGGATATCGGGGAACTGGAGAAAGTGTAGAGAAGGGCAAGCAAACTAATAAGAGGCATGGAGGAGCTCTGCTATGAGGACAGATTAGAGGAACTGAATTTATTCTCTCTTGAGAAGAGGAGATTAAGGAAGGATATGATCAACATGTACAAATACATAAGTGGTCCATATAGTGAACTTGGTGTTGAGTTATTCACTTTAAGGTCATCACAAAGGACAAGGGGGCACTCTTTACATCTAGAGGAAAAAAGATTTCATCTCCAAATACGGAAAGGTTTCTTCACAGTTAGAGCTGTGAAAATGTGGAATGAACTCCCCCCAGAGGTAGTTTTGGCCAGCACGGTAGACTGCTTTAAAAAAGGCCTGGATTCTTTCCTTAATGTAAATAATATAACTGGGTACTAAGATTTTTAGGTAAGTTGATCCAGGGTGAATCCGGTTGCCTCTCGGGGGATCAGGAAGGAATTTTTTCCCCTGCTATAGCAAATTGGATCATGCCTTGCTGGGGTTTTTGCCTTCCTCTGGATCAACTGTGGGTGAAGGGATTGTATGGTTATATACATTTTTTCAGTTTTTTTTTGTTTTTTTCTTGGTTGAACTAGATGGACTTGTGTCTTTTTTCAACCGGACTTACTATGTAACTATAATGAGCTAGTATGCGGTGCATACTAGCTCATTATGGCTTTCCCTTACAGGTTTTTTTTTTTTTTATGGGTAGACAACCGCTTTAAAAACATCTAGTTGATCAGCAGCACGTGCAAATAAGGATACAACATTGTTACACCAGTATTTTATTAAAATAAAAAATGGCAATTACTTATGTTACATGTTTTTGCAAAGTACATGCTATCCAATTAGGATTTAGATCTAAGTTAACCTTTTCAGTAAAATGTACTGAATATAATAACATATAAATGTGTGTTAACGTGCAGGTATAACACATTATTCCAGAAAAAGCAAAAGCTAATCAAAAAGCTAATTAAAAGTAACGCTGAAAGTTTTTTAAAAACTCAATAACTCAGCACAATGGCTTAGTTGTTAGCACTGGTGTCCTCAGTTTGAATCCTGGTCAGGATACTATATGCATGGAGGTTGCATGTTCTCCCTGTGCATACTGTTTCCCTTCCTTCTCTAAAGACATGCTGGTAGCTTAGCTGGCCCTAGTATTCACGCACAATGAGACCCATAGATTGTAAGCTCCATGGTGGCAGGGACTTGTTATACTGAATACTTACAGCTGTGCTCATAAGTTTACATACCCTGACAGAATTTATGATTTCTTGCCCATTTTTCAGAGAATATGAATGGTAACACAAAAAAAATTCTTTCACTCATGTTTAGTGTTTGGTTGAAGCCATTTATTATCAATCAACTGTGTTTACTCTTTTTAAATCATAATGACAACAGAAACTACCCAAATGACCCTGATCAAAAGTTTTCATACCCTGGTGATTTTGGCCTGATAACATGCACAGAAGTTGACAAAAAGGGATTTGTGATCTGTTTGCTTGTAATTAGTGTGTGTGTATAAAAGGTCAATTTCTGGAGTATCTGGACTCCTGACAGACCCTTGCATCTTTCATCCAGTAAAATTTCAGTCACAACTGCCAGGAAAATTGTTTGGGATGCAAAGAAAAACCCACAAATAACTTCAAGTGAAATACAGGACTCTCTGAAAACATGTGGTGTGGCTGTTTCAAGATGTACAATAAGGAGGCACTTGAAGAAAGATGGGCTGCATGGTCAAGTCGCCAGAGGAAAGCCAATACTACACAAATGCCACAAAGTATCCTGCTTACCATACACCAAACAGCACAGAGACAAGCCTCAAACCTTCTGGCACAAAGTCATTTGGAGTGATGAGACCAAAATTGAACTTTTTGGCCATAACTATAAATGTTACATTTGGAGAGGAGTCAACAAGGCCTGTGAAACACAGAGGTGGATCACTCA
Source organism: Glandirana rugosa (assembly GCA_018402905.1). Classification (NCBI taxonomy): domain Eukaryota; kingdom Metazoa; phylum Chordata; class Amphibia; order Anura; family Ranidae; genus Glandirana; species Glandirana rugosa. The sequence continues at coordinate 208,614 of BLSH010182669.1, forward strand.
TGTTTTGGGGATGTGTGAGCTACAAAGGCACAGGGAATTTGGTCAAAATTGATGGCAAGATAAATGCAGTATGTTATCAAAAAATACTGGAGGAACATTTGCATTCATCAGCCAGGAAGCTGCGCATGGGATGCACTTGGATATTCCAACATCACAATGATCCAAAACACAAGGCCAAGTTGACCTGTCATTGGTTACAGCAGAATAAAGTGAAGGTTCTGGAGTGGCCATCTCAGTCTCCTGACCTCAATATCATTGAGCCACTCTGGGGAGATCTCAAACGTGCAGTTCATGCAAGACAGCCCAAGAATTTCCAGGAACTAGAGGCTTTTTGCCAAGAGGAATGGGCAGCTTTACCATCTGAAAAGATAAAGAGCCTCATCCACAAATACCACAAAATACTTCAAGCTGTCATTGATGTTAAAGGGGGCAATACACGGTATTAAGAACTGGGGTATGTAAACTTTTGATCAGGGTCATTTGGGTAGTTTCTGTTATGATTTAAAAAGAGTAAACACAGTTGATTGATAATAAATTGCTTCAGCCAAACACTAACCATGAGTGAAAGAAAAGTTTTTGTGTTATCATTCATATTCTCTGAAAAATTGCCAAGAAATCATAAATTCTGCCAGGGTATGTAAACTTATGAGCACAACTGTATATACTATATAGAAGAAATGCTTGTAACAAATAAATAAGAAAGCTATGTTTGCTGCTCCTTTCAAAATGAAGCTATTTAATTAAATGGTTGTAGCGCACTCCCTAAAGAGCCACTGGTGGATTTGGTCCTATTTCCCCCTTTGTAGCACACACAGCCAGGCACACAACATTTTGTTCCTTCTGCACCAGCTCAGAAAACAGTCCAGGTGTTCATTTTAGGGTCTTTATTGGAACAGAAACTTGGATAGGGAGCATGGGATGCCCCTAGTGAACTGCAACTGGAACAACTTGAGGACTCCTCAACTTCTGGCCTCTTTACTTTACACTCTGCTGGCTCTACTTTTGGCTGCTCCCCCTACACCGCTGGCTGCACTTGATTGCCCCACAGGGATCCTAAAGCTTATAGTGGCCTATACTCCCTCAGGAGGTTTAACGCTACACACTGTCACTTCTCCTCAGCATAGGTGGGTCATTTACGCACAGGATCACAGGTTGCCTTCTGCCGATATCCACAGGCTCTTCCTAGTGAGGGGGATGTAGACTCATACCACCGCAGGACAGTTGGACTTCTTCCCAACAACTTTGTCCTGGCTCTCTCCAGTGAACCTCCTCTTCAAGACCCAGCTAATTCCTTGGACAAAGGATCTTTGGTAGCCCCCCCCCCAGCTAAGCTTAGCTGGGGCTTTGATGTCTTTACTCTGGCTTCTCTAGCTCTTCACAGGGGTTTCTTCCTGCAGGACTGGACCAAGGAACACTGCACACTGCTGCCCAGGTCTCCGACTACCTATGGGCTCTCTCTTCACCTTCTGGGCACAGCTTTCCAGGGATTAGTTGGAGTCCCATAAATATTCAGGCTGTCTGTTCTGCTTTCCTTCCCACCATGCTTCTAGAAGCCTCTAGAAGACAGGGGAGAGTAGTTGAACAGAAGCTTGTGAAACACTGAGCAGCCTTTAGCAATCAACCCCTGCTCCACTTTTTACAGAGGGACCAAACTAATTTTTCTCAGCAACCTACTCTAAACTAGGAGGGTGCTACATGTTATTTCAAGAAAGAGTTCTGAATTTTAAAAAAGTTTAAAAAAGTATTTAGTGTTCATTATATGTGTAAATGTTGTTTTCTATGCCTACTAAAGATAGAGTAGAAATACTGCAACTGCTATATGAAATACACTTAACTTGACTCAGACAAAATTATGTTGTGACCCGGCTAAATTCAGGTGGTTTGCTAAATAATAAAAAGATGCTTCAATCTTTTCAGGAGCTGAGAAATACTTCCAAATACACTACATTATCATCATTAGCAGCTCAAGCATGTATTACTGGCACAGTTTAACTCCCAGCATATCGCATTTGCATCCAAGGTAATAGCTGAATAAGTGTTATCCTTTTTGCAGAAGAGGCTTGTATGCAAAATATTTAGCTGTTTAATTCATTGTAAGTCAGTTTCAGGTACCAGAAAAAAAAATTAATGTGGGCTGAAATGATGACTGCAGGGGGTGCATTACAGTTCCATAAAAAGGTTTCTTTACCACTAGTCATGCTTACCCCTAAGGCAGGTGGTCAGATATTATAGCTGGCTACTGTGCTCTTCACCTATAGCACCCCGTTTCTAATAAGGTAAGCAGGCTTACCGGTATTCGGTGCCCCCAGGTCTTATACACAATGCTACAGTGCTGGCTTCCATGCCAGGGCAGCCACGAACTGAGCAAAGCCAACAGGTACTTGCTGTTGGCAGACAGGAAGAGTGGTTCAGTGACAGTCCAGGTATAGTTAATAAGAAGAAGGAATCACTCCCATGGCCACATCCTTAAATGTATCTATTTGACAATCCAGGTATATAACACTCTGTTATATAAGGCAGGCAGAGTTCAGAGAATAATGAGGGAAATATACTTCCCCCCTAGAGCAACGTCAGAGAGGCAATCGGGTTGCAATGAAAATTGAATTTATTAGAAAACATAGACAAAAATAGCTGGAATAAAGGTATCAACTATACAAAAGGAAGTTTGTGTATATGAACGAAACATGTCAGCAAGTATGGCATTACATTGTCTGTGAGTACATTTCATGGACATACCACCACCC
>BLSH010182669.1:223324-236746 GCA_018402905.1 Glandirana rugosa
CCGTCACGTCTCCATATATACTCATCTACTTCTACGGTTCTGGTCTATCCAGTTGTTCTAGGGGGGGGGGGGGATCTTGTTGACCTATCTGGTCTTGGCATCTTCATCTACTCATATATACCTCTGCACTGCCTTTTCGATGTGTAATATGCGCAGCTGTGACACCTGGTTTCACCCCCTCGCAGTAGGTGGAAGTCTGGGATCAACGCAATAAGCTACGTAATAATTTAAGGAAGATAGAAACGGAAAGATTAATGTTCCATATAACCTGCATAAGCAGTATAGAATTCTTAAATATCACTCCCTCCTGTTTGATTTATCGATGGGAGCCGGACCCCTTAAGGGAAGGAAGTAAGGGAAGGAGAGGAGGGTGGAGAGAACAGGGGGACATCATATCTAACCCGCACCAGTCTGCACCATCCCCCCCCAAACCCTCCACTTGCCATTTGCCTCTTCCCCTCCCCCCTTTTTTTTTTTTGGTAGCAATGGGGAGGAAGGAGGCAAAGACAAATCAAGTAGAGGGGGCTAATCAGCAATCTATGAAGTCCTATGTGACACAAGAGAAGGTTTACCGTACAGTGGAAAATGCAGAGGGAACAATATCATCCCCAATGGAACAATCAAAAAAGAGAACTTGTGCAACTGAAGAAGATGGAGATTGGAGGTAAGATGGTGCCGGAGGACCCACACTACCCCCAACAGAATATTGGAAATGGGGGGCTAAGGGGCACTCTCCTAGCAACTTACAGCAGCAGATCTCTGAGAAGGTCGGTGAAAATTTACGAACCCTCCCTGCAAAGCAAGATATGGCGGAGATGATGTCCCATCTGGAACAAATGATTAGAGGTGAACTGAATGCAACAACAATGGATATAATGAATGTCTTACAAAGGGTGGAAGAAATAGAAGAACACTTAGATGAGCAGAGAAAAGCTATCTTAGAACTGAGAGAGAGGGCTGAGCTTGATCAATTAGAAATAAGAAATATCCACTACAAGTTGGAGGATCAGGAGAATCGGAGCAGGCGGAAGAATTTACGGATCAGGGGCCTCCCGGAAACCGTTAAAGATCCTGAACTAGAAAGGGCAGTCCGTGATCTATTCAACAAAATCCTGAAAAGAGACCCCTCCTCCAGTATTCTATTCGAGAGAGTCCACAGAATCCAACGATAAAAGAAGCGTTCAGAGAAGTCCCCTAGCATAATTTCATCATTTCGAAGTTAAGGAGCAGATCTCACAAGGAATGAGGAAAACAGCATCGATTGACTTCTGGATCTAAGATACTTATCTTTAAAGATCTTTCACCAGAAACATTAGCACGCAGGAGAGTTTTGAAACCCCTAATAAATCAATTACAAGTAATAGATATTCCTTATTGGTGGGGGTTTCCGGCTTGCCTAAATGCCAAAAATAAAGGCATTATGGCCACCCTGCGGTTTTCAGAAGACTTGAAAGAATTCTGCAACAGACTTGGCCTACAAAATGTCACCCTAGAAGACTGGGAGAAGAAGCCTCCGGAGTGGGGGAAATTTAAAGACAGATCCTGGATAAAGATATAAGAGTCCAGACTGAGAACGCTGCCTTTTTGAGGGGGGATAGTATGTGGGGGGGGTTTGGGGGGTGGAGGGGGGCCCTGCCTGGGGAGAGCATAGGGGAAAGGTTATGCCTGCCGGCGTGCCCGGAACCATCCTTGGGGACTTTATCTGTCTCAGGGGTGAGGGTCGGGGGAGCTTGCGGTCATATTAGATCCCCCAGTGGGTGTCCTGCAAGGATCCATGGTGACTTGGGTAGGAGTCAGGAAGGACATGATCTTGTGGTTTAAAGTGGATGGGAGGGCGGGGGGAGGGGGGTAGGGTTTGTTTGGGGGGTTTTGTCAGTGGCTTGGAAAATGTAACATTTCTAGAAATGTAGTCCAACCTAGAGCTTTTTTTTTACGGAATCAGCTTCTTCCCTTAATACATGGGTCCTTTAAATATAATGTCGTATAATGTTAGGGGATTGAATTCCCCTAACAAGAGACACGAGATCCTTCAAGAACTAAGAGCATCCTCGACTAATATAGTATTTATACAGGAAACTCATTTAAAGTGGTCTTCCAAAATTAACTTGAGTTCAAAATTCTACCCTACTTGGTACCATAGCTTTTCTCCCAACAAAAGATCTAAGGGAATAGCGATTCGCTTTGACAGGAAGGTTTCCTATACCTTGAAAGCACTAGAGGCCGACCCTGAGGGTCGTCACCTGTTTGTGAAGGGCTCCCTGTTCAACTTCAAGTGCACGTTGGTGAATGTATATTGGCCAAATATTCACCCAGCTCAGTTTCTGAGGAGAGTGTTGAACACCTTAGAAGGGTTTAGAGAGGGGAAGCTGATAGTGGCAGGGAACTTGAATTTCGTAGACCCAGCATTAGACACACAACCCCTGTCCCTTCAATCAGAGGGTAAACACCTCAGGGTGATAAAGCTTAAATTACACAAATTGCAGTTAGTAGAGGCGTGGAGAATCCTACACCCTAGGGACAGGGATTTTACTTATTTCTACTCAGTCCATACTTCATATTCAAGAATAGACTATATTTTTCTTGATCATCAGCTCCTGGATGGCTTAATAAAAGCAGAGATTAAGTTGATAACTCTCTCGGACCACGCGCCAGTGGGGGTGACCCTAGAATTAGGGGATATCCTGACTGGGCGGAAACCCTGGAGACTTGAAGAATCTCTGCTCCAAAATCCGGGAATAGTGGCTGATCTGGAGAGGGATCTGAAATTGTTCTTTGAAGAAAACAATGTAGAAGGTACTGCACCAACGGTTCTCTGGGAAGCCCACAAGGCTTTCATGAGAGGAAGGCTAATTGCAGAACATATTAAGAGAAAAAAGATATGGCAGAACCAGAAACAATCTTTGTTGCTGGAAATCTGGGTTCTAGAACAGCTACATAAAAGTGCCAATACAGAACAGGTTTTGAGTAAACTGATGGAGAAGCGTAAGGCATTAAAACAGTTGTTAGAACGGGATACTAAGAGAGCATTCAATGCAGTGGCTAAAAGATTTTATGTAGAGGGTAATAGACCAGGGAAATTGTTCTCCGGAGGATAATCGACTGGGTCCATGGTTCAGCTCAGAAAAAATGGGTACAACTAGAGGAGAGCCTAAGTAATTCAAGACTTGGGCATTGTACCTGGGTACCAAGGCAATTTAGAGGGGTCACCAAAGATCTAGCTGCAATTACAACAGCGACCTTTAGAGCCTGGGACAGATTACTGAAAAATACCAACTGGCAAAATAATAGCCCCTTAACGCCCCTAACTGGAACAAATTACTTCCCTCCGGGAAAAGACAACAGAATGTACCTGAGATGGTCCCCCTCTGATTGCCTTACACTGAGGGACGTCATGAGCGGGAATTCCCTTGCCTCCCTAACGGAACTGCAAACTAGATACGGCCCCTCCCCATGGGATGTCTGGAGATATAGACAACTCCAGCACTTCGTGGGGATTCTCCCAAAACCCCTGCATACAGCACAGGACCTCTACCCATGCAAATGGATTATAGAACAGGGGGGATAAACAGGCGGGGGATATCTGTCTTGTACACGTTATTGATCTCTTCCTCGGATTCGGGGGCGGCAGACCTTTTGGAAAGCTGGGAAAAGGAATTGAGTATTCCTGTTCCAGAAGGGCTGAAAGGTAAAGTTATGGAGTATGTGCTGCACTCCACTTCTTTGGACATGAGGGTAAAAGAATTGAATTACAAACTATTGACAAAGTGGTATTATGTTCCATCAAGGCTACACAGGATTGACCATGAATCCTCCCCCTTGTGCTGGCGGGCGTGCGGGGAGGTGGGGACCCATGCACATGTATGGTGGCTATGTCCTGTGATTCAGACCTATTGGAAGGAAGTTCTGAGCCTAATTAAAGAGATAAGTAATGTAGAGGTTAAGTTAGACCCCTGGCAGTGTCTGTTTCATGCCTCCAGTGTTCTGAGGAAGAAATATAGAACAGCTTTGACTCCGTTTCTGTTAAACGCTGCAAAAATATTGATCCCGAAACACTGGAAGACAAGAGAAACACCGACAATGCAGGAGTGGCTCAGAGAAGTTGACAAAACTAGATTGATGGAGGAGTTGAGTGGGTTACAAAGTAAGGGAGAACCAAGGTTCAACAATACCTGGAAGAGTTGGTTAGAATTCAAGCAATCCCCAAGGTATGCAAGTTTTGCAGGCAGGGGGGAGATTGAATGAGCGGCGGACCCCAAGGAGGATTGGGTAGTGCCTTTTGAGGTAAATATGACCTATGCAACCCCCCTCCTCACTTGCACCTTGGGTGTGGGAGAGGGAGGAGGAGAGGGAAGGGGGAAGAGAAACAGAAAAATTATTTTTTTTTTTCTTTCTCACACATTTTTTCACTTTTTCTTTTTTTTGCTTTTTTTGCTCCGTGGCTTTCTATTTTTAGGAGGTGAGTTATTGCGACTCCTAATATTTCCCCCGTCCCTATTTATTCTTTTTTTTTTCACTTCCTGTGTATGTGTGTACATGTGTGTGTAATAAATAATCACATGTTTTTTTTGTTTTGTTTTTGATGCGCCACTCTTAAAGAAATAATCACATTTTTCTCTTGGTTTTTTTTTTCTCCCTGTGTGGCAAGTTGGTGTCACTCTTAATAAATAATCATGTTTTTTTTTTTTTTTTCACTCCCTGTGTGGCAAGTTGGTGTCACTCTTAATAAATAATCATGTTTTTTTTTTTCTCACTTTCTGTGTGGCAAATTGGTGCCACTCTTAACAAACAATCAAAATTTTTTTTTGTCTCTTCTTTCTCTTTCTCTTCTCTTTCCTTTCTCTTCATACTTTTATTTGGAGAGGGGCGAGGGAGGGGCCTGGTATAAACCTGTTAAGTATATGATTACTCTAGGAATATGGATGTCTGACTTTGTACGGTAAAGGATTTATGTTACATTTTGCTGTGTAAAAGTTTTTTTCTCTTTTTGATACTGACTGTCTCAAATTAATAAATTAATAAAAAGAATTTGAAAATAGAATGAGGAGAGTGTCAAATAAGGGACATGGTCGTGGTGCTGCTGGTGCTGCTGGTGTTGGTGGTGTTGGTGAAGCTCCTGTTGCAAGGAGAGGACGTGGTTGATCTGTGCCAGCTACACGCACAAGTGAAACACCTTCCTCAGGTGAGAGTAGCCGACAGAACCTTCAACGTTATATGGTAGGCCATCCAGGTGTCCGCTCAACTCTACGAGCACATTATATCCCAATTAGTGGGCACTCTAGCCACACAATATACAAAGTGAAACTTCGGCCCTGCCTTTATGGTGTATGTATTATGCAGCACTATTTTTTATTTTTTTATTAAACCAGAAATGTAGACAAACTTTTTAATTTTGTGCAAGAAATGCACAGCAAGGTGCAAATGTACTATGTAGCACTATTTTTTTTTTTTTTTTTTAAACCAGCAATGTCGACACACTTTTTAATTTTGTGCAAGAAATGCACAGCAATGTGCAAATGTACTATGCAGCACTATTTATTATTCTTTTTTTTAAACCAGCAATGTAGACATACTTTTTATTTTTGTGCAAGAAATGCACTGCTGGCCGCAAATGTAGTATTTAGAATATTTTTTTTTTAAACCAGCAATGTAAACGCACTTTTTATATTTGTACAACAAATGCACCGCTGGCCGCAAATGTAGTATGTAGAATATTTTTTTTTTAAACCAGCAATGTAGACGCACTTTTTATTTTTGTGCAAGAAATGCACTGCTGGCTGCAAATGTAGTATTTAGAATATATTTTTTTAAACCAGCAATGTAGACGCAGTTTTTATTTTTGTGCAAGAAATGCACCGCTGGCCGCAAATGTAGTATTTAGAATTTTTTTTTTTTTTTTTTAAACCAGCAATGTAGACCCACTTTTTAATTTTGTGCAAGAAATGCTCTGCTGGCCACAAATGTAATATTTTGCACAAAAAAATGTTTTTAATTTGTCTAACTGCAATGTAAAAGCACTATTTAAATATGCCAAAATGTTGCCAACTTAACTAACTGAACACGATTAAAGTAGTGTCCCTGACACACAAGCAGTTGCAAGTGCACTGCACTGTGATGTTGCGTAGGCTGAGGCGGCATGATTTGGACAGGGATTGAGCAAATTTATTGACCTTGTTGGTCCTAATAGCAATTGTTCTTTCAAATGAGTGGTTAAGTTTTATGATGGCTAAAAGTTCTGACAGGTTTGGGGATAAGGAGTTACGCCATTTTTTTGTAATTAGGGACTTAGTTGCTAGTAAAATTTGAAGAGTGATGGTGCGATGTTGTGTGGGGATAATTTCTATACCTAAATTCAGAAGAGCCAAGGCTGGGTTAGGTAATGTTAGTACTCCAGTAATTTCAGAAATCAAGTGAAATGAATGATTCCAAAAGCTTGCTAGATTCTTGCATGTACATAAAATATGGTAAATGGTGCCTACTTGTCCACACTCTCTCCAGCAAAGTGGAGAATGATTTGGAAAGAATCTAGCTAGCCTGAAAGGAGTATAGTACCACCTGGTCATTATTTTTTGTGCTAATTCCAAATGATTAGTGCAATGTGAGATTTAGTATGAGTATTGTGTAGCTCTTCCCCATTGGTCCTCTGAGAAGGACTCATGTAAGTCCTTTTCCCATTTTTGCATAAAGGAGGATTTGATTAATACTTCTTTTTGTTTGAAGAGGGAATAAAATAGTGCAATACATTTGGTGTGGGAGGTAGGATTATTGTAGAATTGCCAGGCCTCAGGGTGGATGTACATTGGTGGTTTGGGTGTTTTCTTTATAAAATGTGAGATTTGCATGTATAAAAGGAAATCTGAGGATGGTATCTGATATTTAGATATCAGTTCCCCAAAGGGTTTAGGGATTTTGTTGTGGAGAATGTCCTCAACCCAATTGATACCCGCATCTTTCCAGGGTTTCAAGTGAAAGTGTGGGGCGATAATATTTAAGGCTTCGAGTGGGGTCAATATATTAGTATTGGGGATATTGTATACTGAGACTTTTGTCAAGGTTCTCCACGCTCTCCACTGATGCCTGTACTGTGAGGGGGAGAGTTGAAAGATTCAGTGGAACCCAGTTTTCAGCCAAAAGGAGCGACTTAAAGTTGTTAGTTTTAGATAGGTGTAGTTCAATATCGGTCAATACTACCTCAGGAGATGGGTGAAACTAGTGTTTCATTTGATATAGTAGAGATGCGTAGTAGTAGTCCCAAAGGTCTACATAGCCCACTCCTCCAGCCTTTTTGTTTTTAATTAGTTGAGCGATAGGGCATCTTGCTTTTTTATTTTGCCAAACAAATTTCCTGGTGAGGGATTGAAGAGAGTTGATTGTGTATGATTAAGGGTAGAGTCCTAAATAGGTACAGTATTTGGGGCAAGATCCTCATCTTAAAAGGTGGCTAATCTACCCATCCATGATAGTTCACATTTGGAATAATGATTGAGTTCTTGACTGATTTTTGCTATAAGGGGGAGGAAGTTGGCTGCTATTAGATGAGATGTCGAGGATGTTAGGTGGAGACCTAAGTATGGAATACTTTTATCTTCCCATTTGTATGGTAGGTTTATCATCAACTGTTCCCTACTAGGTTTTGGAATACCCATGTCTAGTATTAGTGATTTAGTGTAGTTCACTTTATAATATGAGATGGCACTGAATGTGGTAAGTATTTGGTGGGCTTGAGGTAGTGAGGTTTCAGGCCTGGTGAGAATCAGAATCACGTCATTTGCAAAAAGATTTATGACATGTGACTTCTTTTTAAAACTGATGCCTGTGATATTCAGGTTAGACCTTATGGTTTCTGCGAGGGGCTCAATCATCAGATTAAATATTTAGGGAGATAGGGGGCAACCCTGTCTGGTACCATTTGTGATAGGGAAAGATTTTGAGAGAAGGCTGGAGGAGTAGACTTTGGCCGATGGGTTGGAGTAAAGAGCTTGTATAGCAGTGAGAATGAAACCTGAAATCCCAAATTTTTGTAGCACTTTGATCATGTATTCCAGTGGACACGATTGAACGCCTTTTCTGCATCTATGGATAGAAGCAGAGAAGGCGTTCCTGTGGATTCTGCATAGTTGATAACATTTAATATGCATCTGGTTGCGTCAGATGCCTGGTTGCCGTCAGATTCAATAAATGGGGGATTTAAGAGATGTAGCTGTTCGGGGGTAAGGGTGGGGAGCTGAATTTGTTTCAAGAAGTTATCAATGTCATCTTCTTTGGGTTGTGGGGTTGTGGAGTCGTCTCTTAAGTTGTATAATGCTTCATAGAAATCAGCAAATGCGTCTGCTATGTGTTTAGGCTTGGTCAATTTTTGTTTTGTAAACGGATGGTAGATGAACGGTAGTCTGGATTTGGTGTTACATGTTTTCAGTCTATTTGCTAGTAGTTTTCCTGATTTGTTGTTAGCGTAGTAATTGAGTTTGAAACATCTAAGGTATTGGTCATGTTGGTCAATCAAAAGCGTTCTTAGCTCATAACGTAGGGACATTAGGGAAGAGGAGCGGGCCTCAGAGGGGGATTTTTTGTTCTCAGACTCTAACTCATGTATATTTTTAAGGAGGGATGATAGTTTATTATTGTAATGTTTTTTCCTTCTGGAGCACATCTGTAGAATAATTCCCCGTATATAAGCCTTGTGAGTGCTCCACAAGGAAAAAACACCCACGTCGGGGGAGTCATTGATGGTGAAGTATTTGCGGAGATGTTGTGTTAGCCTTGACTTGTTATCTGGATTTTGGATAATTGAGTTGTTGCATATGAACCTCTGGGAGCAGGCATTCTCCTCCTGCAATGTTATTGATACTGCCGCATGGTCTGACCATGTAATATCTGAAATAGAGGTCGAGGATGCCTGCTGAAGCAACCATCGCTCAGCAAAAAAGTAGTAAATTCTTGTGTAAGTTTGGAACCTGGGTGAGAAAAAGGTGTAGTCTCTCTCATCTCCAGATGTCATAAAGAACCTCAGAATGAATAAAGTTGCCCAAAGTCAGGCGTCGATTGTTATAGGTGGTTGTTGTGTCTAATTTGGAGTCAGCAATCATGTTAAAGTCCCCGCAGATGAGTAGATGCCCAGATTGTAAAGTTTTGATCTTCTTGTGTAGCTTTCTAAACAATTGAAATTGCCTCACATTTGGTGCGTAGACATTCACCAGGGTATAAGGTATCGAGTTTATCGAGCACACCAGGATGATGTACCTACCCTCGGGGTCAAGGATGTTATTTCCCAGGGAGAAGGATAGTGTATTCCTGATTGCTATTAGGACTCCCTTTTGCTTTCCAGGTGTGCTGGCTTTAAAGACTGTAGGGTAGGATGGATGAGTACATTTCGGAGAGGCGTTAATATGGAAGTGTGTTTCTTGAATGTTCACAACATCTGCAGAATGTTTTACGGCTTCTAACCACATTGAGCGGCGTTTAGCCGGATGATTCAGTCCGTTCGCATTAAGTGACACAAATTTTAAGCCCATTTCTTATGGTTGAGGCTAACTAGATGTAGTGTTAACTTACGGTCTGAGGTGGTGCTGGCTTGAAAGACGCTAATCTTGGTGGAAAATAGTTGTAGAGATTTGAATGAGGGGATGTGTGGCGTGTAGTTGTAGAAATTTAGACTTGTATTTATACTTGTTGCATTTTGTTTGTCACCAAAAGTTCCAACATGGCGGTTTAGTTTCTCTGTAAACAGTTCCTGAGGTAGAACACTAACGAGTGTAACAAAAAACAGTAACTGGGTAAAAAGGTGAGACCCTTATTTGAGAATAAGGGGCTCGGGCAAGGAATATTGCCAAGTATGTAGGGGTGGTGAGAATTTCCTTTTTGTAATCCTCACTCTCCGGGAGAGAGGTGTTAGTTCTCTTGAAGGTGTTGAAGCCGAACAAGGTTAGGTTGGATGAGAGTGTTGTTTCCTTGGGACATTTCTCCAGTTTGAGTCGGCCTTGAATGGTTGCCTTGGTCTGTGGTCTGTTGGTGGTGATCCAGGTATGATATCCCAGCGTCGCAGCAGGTTGAGGCCCTCTTCCAGGGTATTGATGTATGAAGTGAAGCCTTGATGAGTGATTTCCAGTTTTGCCGGATATTTCCATTTATATTGTACGTTGTGGTTCCTTAAGGCTTTGGTGATTGAAATAAGATTTTTGTGTCCTTGTAGAGTAAACTGGGATAGGTCCGGTAGCAATTGGATCGTTTTATCTTGTACTGGCAGGGAATCAGGCTTTCTGAAGGCTGCAAGTAGTTGCTCTTTCACTTGGAAGAAATGCACTCTCAGGATAATATCCCTAGGAAGAAAAGACGGTTTGGGTACCCGGTGGATCCTGTCGATAGTCAGATCCACAGACGTTAAAGATGGGATAACCGCAGAGAAGAGATCTTTTGCGAAATGAGGGAGTTGTACATTGGAGACTGATTTTGGAACTCCTCCAATTTTTAAATTGTTTCTCCTGGATCTGTCTTCTGAATCTGATAATTTTTCTTTAATCCAGGAGATGTCTTCTGCTTGAGCTGCATATGCATCTATTAGAGTATTGTAATTATATGTGAAATCACATAGGGATCTTTCAACGTGGTCAACTCGTTCCCCCAGCTCATGGATTTCACATTTCGCCTGTTGGATACACGTTACCATATCTTGTTGGAGAGATGCTCTAAGGGATATTAGCATGTCTTTCAACATGGTGTCAGATACGGGTTGAACGCTCGTTGGGAATGCAGTGATCGCATCTGGTGCGGGAACGTTCGGGACTTTCCTTTCGTTCACGCCCGCTTCCATAGACATGTCGTCGGATGTGTCCCCATCGTCCTCCCTGTGTGGTTTAGATTTGGCCGGGGTGCAAAAGGGGGGGATCTAGCGCCCATAGTGGTGTTTCCACTCACTGCCTCAGCGTAGCTCTGTCCTCGCTGGTCTTGCACTGAGTGTCCCGCAGTAGGCCTCAAGCCATGAGCTCCATCTCCGCCATCTTGAAGAGATCTCTGGGCCGTCTGTGGAAAGTATCCTGTCAGTTTTTGTGGTTGTGGCTGTTCTCTTTTGCAGCGCGGCATGCCTAGGGCTTCCGGAGAACCCAGGGAAGGTTGTATGTCGGTTTTAGGAGTAATCAGGGTTCGGCTTCTGTCGATTTCTCCCGGCATGTGTGAGGAGCTCTCAGCTCAAGCGTCCATCTTGTTGGATGGTAGCCACGCCCCCCTCGGATTGTATGTGGTCTTGAAAGGACAGTTCAGAGTCTAGCGTTACCCCTAGCACCCTGGCATGTGGGGACACACTAATAGTTGTGCCATTGATCTTAACAGAGGAGTCAGGGGAAGGGGCACGTGGGGGAGGAAATATCATGAGCTAAGTTTTAGATAGATTCAGTTTGAGGAAGTGCTGTGACATCCAGGCTGATATGTCTGTTAGTAAGGCAGTGATCTATGAGGAGACTGATGGGGTGAGCTGAGGGGTAGAGAGATAGATTTGGGTGTCATTGGCATATAAATGATAGCAGAAGCCATGGGAGGTTATCAGCTGACCCAGGGAGGACGTGTAGATCAAGAATAGTAGGGGTCCAATGGCAGAACTTGGGGGACCCCAACGGTGAGAGGAGTTGGAGAGGAGGAAGTGGAGTTGTAAGTGACACTGAAGGTGCGGTGAAATAGGTAAGATTTGAACCAATGGAGAGCAGAGTCATGGAGACCAAGCAAATTACGTTTTTTTAGGAGGAGGGGGTGATCGACTGTATCAAAGGCAGCGGAGAGGTCCAAGAGTAAGAGTATGGAATAATGACCATTGGTTTTTGCTCTTAGTAAGTCGTTTGTGAGTTTTAGGAGGGCAGTTTCTGTGGAGTGGTGTGGACGAAATCTAGACTGAAGGGGAACAAGAAGGTTGTTTTCAGTGAGGTGGTCACTCAGTCGGTTGTAAACTAAACATTCAAGGATTTTGGAGGCAACAGGGAGTAAGGAGATAGGTATTAGGTTGTTAAGATTGGTAGGGTCCAGTGTGGTGAGCGTTAGAGAGAAGTTTAGTGACTTCCTCTATGGTAGCTGGGTTAAACGAGAGTATTGATTGTGCAGGAGGACAAAGAGTGTGAGGGGAGTGAGAAATCTGTAGAGAGGAGATCTCGAGACAAATTGTATCGATCTTATTTTTAAAGTGATAAGCAATCTCCTGGGCGGTGAGCAAGTTGGTGGGTGGAGGTAATGGAGGACAAAGTAGAGCGTTAAAGGTAGAAAAGAGTTGACGGGGGCTCCGTGAGAGGTTGTTGATAAGAGTGATAAAGTAGGTCTGTTTGGCAGTGTGGAGGCAGGAATAGTATTGTTTGAGGGTAGATTTATATTGGCTGAAATCTTGCTGTGACTAAGTCTTACGCCACAGACGCTCAAGAGCGCAGCTCTTTTTTTTGCGGCTTCTGGTATCGTCTGTCTGCCAGGGTTGTAGCGGTCGGGGCCTGATTCTGTGTGTAGTGAGGGGGGCCAAGGTATCTAGGGTGGATGACAGTGAACTGTTGTATATAGAAGTGGCCAGGTTGGGGCAGGACAAGGATGAGATTTTGTCGTAGAGACAATCTGTAGCACAAAAAAGAAGAGAAGGGTTAAGATGGCGAAGGTTTCTACGGGTAATTGTTTGATAGCTGGAAGGCAAGGAGGAGGAAGACAAGGACAGAGTGAAATTAATAAGGTGGTGATCAGAGAGAGGAAAAGGAATGTTGGAGAGGTTGCACAGAGTGCATAGTTAGGTGAATATGAGGTCAAGGCAGTCGCCATCAGTGTGAGTAGAAGCATGTGTCCATTGTTTTAGGTCAAAAGAGGAGGTTAGCCTCAGAAAGTTAGAAGTAGCAGGAGTGTTAAGATTAACAGGGATGTTGAAGTCACCAAGAATGATTGTTGGAATTTCAGAAGAAAGAAAGTAGGGTAGCCAGGCAGAGAAGTCATCAAGGAAGCTTGATACCGGTCCAGGAGGCTGATAGATCACAGCTAGTGTTGAGCGAACCCGGACTGTAACGTTCGGGTCCGTACCGAACTTTCGGGTGTCCGTGGCACGGACCCGGACATTTCAAAAATCGTTCGGGTTCGGTCCAGGGTTCTGCTATTTTACTCCACGTGTTGAGAAGCTGCAGGGCAGCCAATCAACAAGCGTTTCACTGGTTTGCCCTTAGAAGCCATCACAGCCATGCCTACTAATGGCATGGCTGTGATTGGCCAGTGCATCATGTGACCCAGCCTCTTTATAAGCTGGAGTCACAGTGCTGCAGTCACATGCTCCTTGGGTTAGTGTAGGGAAAGGAAGCTGAAAGCTTGAGGGACAGATTTGAGACATTTTAAGACCTGATCCTGCATCCTGAGATAGATTACTTTACTACTGCTGTCTGTGCTGTTGCTCTGAGGACAGATAGAAGAAATTAGAGATTTTACATACCG
>BLSH010182669.1:263974-287971 GCA_018402905.1 Glandirana rugosa
CTCTTAAATAAAACCCAACAAGAAACCACCTTCCAATAACATCATCGTTCTTTATATGTTGATGTAATTTTTTTTTTTTAACAAAATAATAAAAACCGGTTCAAAGGAAGTTATTATTTTTTTTTTGTTAGTCCTCGATAGTAATGATAAATCGTGGTTTATTTTTAGGTTTACGTTAAACAGGACTTTTTTACATATTAGGTGGACCTACGTGTTTCATCAACACTAGTATTCATTCCAAAATGATTGTACATCACAACTCGCTTGGGCCTGACATTGCAAGCCCAGGCATGGCTTGAAATCCCACAGGCACCGTGCCTGGGCCTGGGCCTGCGAACCCGAACGATTTTTGAAATGTCCGGGTCCGGGTCCGTGCCACGGACACCCTAAAGTTCGGTACGGACCCGAACGTTACAGTCCGGGTTCGCTCAACACTACATGTTAGTAAAACCTTACTTATGATCACAACTACTTTGTGCATCCAGGTGGATTATACATTTTTTCAGGACAAATTGCATTTGGATTTTTATTTGGTGCTAAATAGTAATGATAGCTCCTGATTGTTTTTTTTTTATTATTGAAGGAAACTTGGCCAAAAATAATAAAACAATTTTTTTTTTTTAATGTAGTTGTATATTTCTTGCTACTACAATAACCTTCCACCAAAGAACAACCCAAAATAAATTCTCCTGCTCCTGTTGTTAGTTGTTGTTTATACCCGTAGTACAGCCCAGAAACAATAGTGCACATTTTGCATTTTTATTTTATCCTACCTAAAACACAATGACACTGATAGTAATTAAAAAAAAAATCCTGCCCAAAAATAATACTGACCCTGACCTTGACCCGAACACTAACCCTGGCACTGATCTAAATCAAACCCTGAACTAGGTATTTTTTTGTATTCTATTGTTTTATTATTATTATATATATATATATATTTTTTTTTTACGCACTTTTTTTTTCTCTCTGCAAGGAAAGAGATACAATGCATCTCTCTCCTCCATTCACAGAGAACAAACATGGGGGTGGGCTTCACAGTGACTGATCACTCTGATTGCAAATCAGAGGCTATCACAGTGATCAGGTGACTTGGAATTGGGTGTTCCGGATCCCGATTGTTAGGCTCCATGTGAAACCCCAGTCTCTGTGCTGGTTAATGTGCCGTGCAGCGCAATCCAGGCACAAAGGGAGAAACGCAAATATGCGACCCCACAGAAAAAAGTTCAGTCCAGTGAGGTTACATATTTGTGTTAGGTGGGCGTGAATGGGTTAAGATGTGACTTTCATGTGGATTTTGAGAGTTTACATAGCAATTTATGGCACTCCAGTCACATTAAAGTCACATCAAGGTAGTGCAGAAACCTTTTTAAAGTCGTTGCAACTTTAAGTCACATTGATTTGAACAGCTTCCATTGAAATACATGGGCTGCGACTTGTCATGCCCCTTAATGGGGTTGATTAACTAAAACTGGAGAGTTCAAAATCTGGTGCAGCTCTGCATTAAAACCAAACAGCTTCCATTTTTTTTGTCAAAGCTTAATTGAACAAGCTGAACCAGATTTTGCATTATACATGCTTAGTAAATCAACCCCTATGTATCCAAAGTCGCATGACAAGTGGTACAAGTGTGAATGGAGCCTCATTGTACTGGGTACATGCAGTGAACGCACTATCAGCACAGAACCTTAGGCCACATAAGTGCAGTGACTAGGGTCAGTGCTTGACTATTTCCCGCCCTAGTCAAGACTAACACACACCCCAACCCTCAGCTGTGCCTGTCTCATCCTGTCCGGCTCCCCACTGTCCTCCGCCTCCTCAGCTGTGCCCGCCTCGCCCCGTCTGGCTCCCCACTGTCCTCCGCCTCATCAGCTGTGCCCGCCTCATCCTGTCAGGCTCCCCACTGTCCTCTGTCTCCTCAGCTGTACCCGCCTTGTCCCGTCCGTCACCCCCACTGGCCTCCACCTCCTCAGCTGTGCCCGCCTCATCCCATCTGGCTCCGCACTGTCCTCCGCCTCCTCAGCTGTGTCCACCTCATCCTGTCGGGCTCCCCACTGTCCTCCGCCTCCTCAGCTGTGCCTGCCCCTTCTCATCGGGCTCCCCACTGTCCTCCGCCTCCTCAGCTGTGTTCGCCTCGTCCCGTTGGGCTCCCCAATGTACTCTACCACCTCGGCTGTGCCCTCCACGTCCGTCGGGTTCCCCACTGTCCTCTGCCTCCTCAGCTGTGCCCTCCTCATCCCGTCCGGCTCCTCACTGTCCTCCCCCTCCTCAGCTGTGCCTGCCTCATCTCATCTGGCTCCCCACTGTCCTCCGCCTCCTCAGCTCTGCTTGCCGGACATTCTTCAGCCCCTTGTGTTCCCTGGCCAGGCTAGAGGGGAAGGCAGTGGCCGTGGCTTCACCCCCTAGGCAGCAGTACACCCTAGACAGCTGCCTAGTTTGCTTAGAGCTTAGAGCACAGGCCCTGGTGACGGCTGGTCTTTAACACCAAATTTTCTTGAATAGAGGTTAAGGTCTTGAAAGATGATAAAGCTTCAAAGTTTTTCATGGTATCTCTTTTTTTAAATGCCCCCTAAACCAGTTCTTACAGGCTAAAGAAATGCCTGAAATACACCTGAAAAAATGCTTAAAAAGAGCTTGATTCAAGTGATTACAGGCTTTGCCATTGAAGTCTGTAGGGCATAAAACATCCAAATCAGCCTCAAAAGTATATCATGTAGCTTATGGAGGCTTCAAGCTACAAGCATCTTATATGTAAATAGCCAATATTTATTTACATGGAATTTTGGATGTTGAGCATTTTGGAGCTTCAGCTTTGAGCTACAAATTGCTCAGTTATAAATTAGTCCTTACAATCTACTTTAATCAGTCCATAGCCACATCCGCAAATCAAACTCTAGGAAAAAATGGAAGAAAAGCCACTAGGCCAGACTTTAAAGGCAAATTGGGCCACAATATTTTCATAAAAATTCCAAAATGTATTTAGATATAGAAAATATCAAAATGATTCACATAAACAAAAGACACAATATCAATTAAAAACGTGTATTCACATATGTGCAAAACAAATGGCCAAAAGAGGCCAGATACTTTCAATGTGTTATGGTTGTTACTTAGTATTTAATACTTGAGCCCCAGTGTGTCAACGCGTTTCGCTGACCCGCTTCCTCAGGACACACAAAGGGTTGGATAAAATAGAGGAGAAACGGGTCTAACTGTATAGAAAAATAAATCATATTGCATTGCGTATGTTATTATATATATAACAAAGAAACATATATATATATATATATATATATATATATTTATATTGTACATACATAATACATGACATAACCCAACACACATTTCATCTTGCCTTGGTATGGATACCCGTGCGTCAAGGTCACCCTGGGCAGGCACTGGAGTAGAAAAGGAAACCAGGCAACGTCTGACCTACATCAGGAATTAGGCCTTACCTACAGCTTCATTACATACACGATGGCCAGTTTAACTCACTGCAGAGCAGGCGCAGCACAGTGCACCCCCTGGTTTTTGCGCGGATTACCCAGGCTTTCCCATAGACTTCTATTAGAGAGTGTTTTTGTTGAGTTTTTTGAAAGCACATGCAGGACCTTTGGTGTGCTTTCAGAAAGGAAGTCTATAGGAAAGCATGAAAACCGTGGGTACACTGCACTACACCCATGCTGCAGCCAAACCGCAGCTCACCAATGTGAACACAACCAACATCACAATGTGTATTTTTCACTTTGTTGCATTTAAAAATAACACGGTATGAGGCGGCATATCTTTGTAATACAAAAAAACTATTGAACATGTTCTTATATTAATGGCTTTTCAGCTCCAAGAGATAATCCAAATGCCATTTTGCTGGAGGAGGGAGGTGGACATCAAGTCAGTGACAACAAGCAGTTATTCGAAGAGAAGGTGGAGGAGGTGAGACCTCTGAGCACAAATTAAAGGTATGTGGTATTGGCACTTCTCAAAACAGGTGGGGTTGTTTTATGATGTGGGTCAACTTCGTCATCAGGATGAGAAGTGAGGAATTACCAAAAGAACAAAAATAAAACGTTTAGGCTGGAGCTCTTGATAATATCTGGGTCTACTTCATATTTTGCACATGTTAAGTACCTACTTAAAGTAGGACTAAATTCTGCTGTGTGTGGGTGGGTTTTAGCCATAATGTGCAAGTATGCAAAGTGTACTTTAATATTATGGTACACTAAAGCAACCCACAGATGAATGAAAAAGGCTCATTTCCCCCACCCACACACTTGATGTTGCTGGGTGATGGTGATGGTGATGTTGATGGTGCAAAGTCTAACAACTGTCAGAATGCAATAGCAAAGAGGATTCCTTGCTTTTGCATTCTGACAGTTGTTAGACTTTCCACCATTAAAATACACTGATCAGTGCTTCTGACAATAGCAAGAAAATCTGACAGCCTCGTTGTACAGAGGTTGACAGATAGATTGACTTCCATACAACCAGCCTGCCCACACATGGATTGAAATTTGGCCGATCCCTACTGAACCAACCAAATTTCCATCCATGTATGGCCACCTTTATTTACACGTATCCATCCCCCATCCCTCCAGTTCCTCTGGATCCACCGAGGTCCTCATCAACCACTGGATGGCCACTGATGGTATAACATGCACACAGTAGTTACCTTGTCCAGGCACACAGCTCTATTCTTAGCATGCTGAAAATGAGTTGGGGTGTACACCCAATCCTCTGTAAATTCTTACAGAGACAATTGCTAGGAGTAATGGGGGGAAGAGTTTTTCAACAAAATACATCTGTGAGCACCAACTACATGACATAGTCTGACAACCCATCCCAACTATCAGTTCTAGCAGTCTCAAGTAATGAGTCTCAATCATGTGACCTAAAACACACAAGTAAATCAGACACTGAAACATCTGAAAAACATCAGTAGGATCAACCACAATATAATATGACTAGTGAGAAGGAAGGTAAAGGAGATCAACATCCATCAGGTCAATTACCTGATCAAGAAGAATACACTTTTGAATGGTAGTTCTTCTGAACTGGAAACAGAAAAACTGATGCAAAGTTCTTTTCATTCCTCATATGCTGAAGAGGGGAATATTCTGTAAAGTTGGATGAGTAAGATAGGAGAGGCCCAGGAAAACAATCACCTAAGCAAGACACACACAATGAAACTGTTTTGCTGAGGATGAGTAGGAGGAATCCATGGATCTCCAAAGCATGGAAGTAGAAGAACTGATGGAAATTCTCTATGTTCCTCACATGGTCCAGAAGATAAGGAAAATATTATATCTAGAAGGTGAAGAAGGGAGATAAATGAGAATGTTTAGCAAGTCCGTCACCTGAACAAGAAAACAACAGTAGTATGGGCAGTCAGTCCTCTATCTTGGAGAAAGACAAAGAAGATTGATCTACTAGTCTTCATAGCACTGAAATAAAATAAATAACACAATATTCTTCCCACCCCCTTGTCCATTACAGAAAACAGGAGAATCTGCCAGGCTTGATTTTGATAGAAGAGCAGTATCCCCATTATTATGAAGGTGTACACATTTCAAACCTGGAAAACCAAGATCTAATGACCAGGGCCCTCTGATTCCTCCTGTATTGGATTGTATTGTAACCATACTGTCTGCCCTCATGTTGTAAATTGCTGCACAAACTGTTGGTGCTATATAAATCGTGTACAATAATAGTAATAATAATACTTTTTTATATTAGAGAAGTGGAATAAAACTCAGAACCAATAGTACAATTTAACCATCCAGCATAAAAACAATTCATAGTTTTAATTGTTTGAGAACAACATAAAACAAAGATACTCCCCTAGGTAGCATGGACTAGGAACCCAAAAAAGGCTTTTGGCATCCATTTTACAAAGAAACTACGTCTGCTTTTAATAAATCATAAAATGTAATTTAATGCATTTTACACCACTGATCATCCTCCCTGCTATGAGAAAAACATATAGTAGGATATACTTAACTGGGTGGAGCTCCTCTGTCTGTCAAGAGCTGAACCACTGGCCTTCAGAATTTTGCGAGCTTCTTGTACCATTTGACGGATTATAAGCTGTCCATTGGTCCTACATTGTCTGCATTGCAAGTATGGAGGGAGTAAGAACTGGGAACACACATCAAAAACATGTTTTCGGGAAAGTGAGGACAGTTTAGAATTTCTGATCTTATTGCTGCCTGTGCCTTCCTGTCCCAGTGACAACCATACCTCTCATTTCTTATAGAAGCATCGTAGGGACACAGGTGATATGAGAGATAATCTTCACAATTTAGTCTTAGATAGAAAACACAAAAAATATAAAGTCTTTCCTTTCCTATGCGAAACTTGTGTTAAAGCGATTACAAATTTTTGCAGAATTTTGTTCCCCTCATTTTCCAGTTCTCATATTTCATTGAAACCTGGCTGTAATTCATTTCTGGTATCTCAATAACTTGTGTAGATCACGGTGCTTGCCAAGAGTCACATTTTTCCCAAATCCTATATTTATTATGTGTAAAATAAAAAAATGACAATTTCAAGTATATGTTATTGACACAATTTTAAAGTGATACTAAAATCTTGTTTTTTTTTTAATTTAAAAATAACAAACATGTTATACTTACCTGCTCCGTGCAGTGGGTTTTCACAGAGCAGCCCAGATCCTCCTCTTCTTGGGTCCCTCGCCGGAGCTCCTGGCTCCTTCTTCCTGCAGCGTGCCCCCACAACAAGCAGCTTGCTATGGGGGCACACGAGCTGAGCCGCTGCTCTGTGTGTCCATTCAGACATGGAGCAGTATCTAGATTTGGAGTCACACCGCAGCATTGTTTTCTACTATTTTTTGCTATTACATAGTGATTGATAGCTGCTCCCAACCGCCTACAGTATGCAGACACCAGTGCAATTAAAGGGGCTCCTTTGATACGCGACTTTGGGGGAAGCTGCCATTCATCACAAGGAGTCTCTACCCCTACCCCATAGAGCCCTGAAATACTGCACTGAACAGTGGTCAGGTGATCCCTTTACAATCATCATCAAAAAAAGTTTTTATTATGTTTTTTATATTTTACTTTACTGATGTGGATGCAATAAAAATCTTGAATGCATTGTAAATTTTATCTTATGTGCTCATATACATTTTAATTTTATTTTAAATGTTTGCAGGAAAGAACCAGATTTATGATAAAACACAGAATACATTAGATGAGAGTATAAAAGAGGGAAAGGGCCAATGGACAGAATCTCCTACAGCAGACATTTTAGCAGAAAACAACAAGCCTCAATCATCTGGCCAACAACAAACATGCAAACCAGAAAATGAAACCTTAAATAAAGTTAAGACGAACCACAATGTCCTGTGAAGTTGTGGAAGAAAGACAACATTGACATTGTCTTAGCATTGGTCAGTTCTTCCTCCACACTGGAGCCATGATCGGGTGGAATTCACTAATCTTGATAACATGGAGGAAAAATACCTTAAACAAAATCCCCCCATTCCCCATACACAGAAGAGGATATAGAAGACTCATCTCTGAAGATGGGAAAAGACCATAAGGAAGATCAAAGTCTAGGTCAGACGTCAAACACCCAACCAAGAAGAAATCATTGACGCTGTCTTACCAATATACATTCCCTTGCCTAAATTGGCAGGGAGGTGATACAGAGCAACCCACTTTTTCTGATAGCCCGGATGTAAAGGACCTGACACAAAATTCCCCCCATTGCTCATATTCAGTGAAGATCTAGGAGAATTGTCTATGAGAAGGCGAAGGAACATAAAGAAGATTAAAGTGTAGGAAGTACAAAATCAAAGCAAAAATAATTCCTTGACACGTTCTTACCAATAAACATTTCTTCCCCGAACTTGGAGGTGAAAAAGGAATTCACCGGTCTCGATAACATGGATGTAATAGACCTAACACAAATTCTTCCCAATCCTCATATGCAGAAGAAGATCCAGGAGAATTGTTAATGAAGATGGAGAAACAACACACAGATGACCAAATTTACTTGGATCAATCATCTACATAAGAAATAGACACTAACACTGCCTTTCAGAGGGGTGGCTCTTTGTCTACAGCATCTTCAGATGAAGAGGAGGAATCCCATAATCTTCATGAGACATAAATCGGAGAAGTTACAGCAAATTTTCCCAACTCCACAAGTTAAGGAGAGAGACCAGGAGAATTTCCTAAAGCTCACCACATTACCATATGACTGTACAATTTCCTTTAGATCCACCAACAATTCTATATTGCAAATAGCTGCCTGATTGGATACACAATGGTTAGTTATGTTAGGTCTTCTTATTACATAATTTTGGTAAATCTAAAGTTAACTGTATAAAGATTGTACATGTTGAGTACAACATGTATGGTGAGTCTTGAGTGACATTAAACTATATCCTTCTTCTCCAAAAATTATCCATGCACATCCACCACTTAATGGCCCTGTAATTAATTTTTTAGGAAGTTGTTTCTGACTGTACTTTTCTGCCTCCTTGCCACATCCTCTGTGAGCTCCTGAACATCTTCTTTTTCCCCACACTTCCATTTGTTTTTGAATGAGTAGTGCTTGTTAACCACTTCCCACTGACCTGGCACATATGCAGCCTCTCAGCAGTTGGGCTTTAATGCCAAGTGGCCGCATATATATGTGTCTGTATGTAAACATTTTACTGTGCTAAGAGCACACTCCTTGCACACTCCCAGCACAGTAACTGAAGTGTCACGGAAAGCTCCTTGTGCAAGGTCACATGATCAGAACTCCCACCTCCCGGCATTTCAATCCACTGGACCAGGAGGCAGATCAGGAAGGGGTTAATTGCGGTCATGTACACTGCTCTGTGCATGCTACAAATCCCATAGTCCATCTCAGGAGCGAACAAAAGAGGGTGGGTACCTTTCTATAAACAGACCATGAAGAATGAATGTAGCCACCCTCTAATAGGAATTCAGATCACAGCAGCAAAGAAAATGAATTTGGAGAATTGAAGAGGCTGACAGCAATTGAAGGGACTTTTTTGAGCTAAGAATAGAATAGAATAGAATAAAGGTTTGTTTTTTGTTTTTTTAACCAGAGTTTAGTGTTATTTTCACTGCATATGCATCCATGAAGAAATGTTTTAACCACTTCAGCCCCTGAAGGATTTCCCACTGTAGGACCAGAGCACTTTTTGCGATTCGGCACTGCGTCACTTTAACTGACAATTGCGCGGTTGTGCGGCATTGTACCCAAACTTTTTTCCCCACAAATAGAGCTTTCTTTTGGTGGTATTTGATCACCTCTGTGTCATTTCTGATCGGCGCTATAAACAAAAAAAGCAACAATTTTGCAAAAATATTTTTTTACTTTTTGCTAAAATACACATCCAAAACAAAAATTAAAAAAAATTAATTTATTCATCGGTTTTGGCCGATTTATATTCTTCCTCATATTTTTGGTAAAAAAAATTGCAATAGGCGCTTATTGATTGGTTTGCACAAAAGTTGCCGTGTTTGCAAACCACGCAAATTCATTTCTGGCATTTTTACAATTTTTTTTTTTACTAGTATTGGCAGTGATCTGCGATTTTTATCGGGACTGTCATATTGCAGCAAACACGTCGGACATTTTTGACACTTTTTTGGGACCAATGACATTTATACAGCGATCAGAAATTTAAATATCCACTGATTGCTGTGTAAATGTTATTGGTAGGGAAGGGGTTAACCTGCAGGGGGCAGTGAAGGGGTTAACTGTATTCCCTGGGTTTGTTCTAACTGTGCGGGGGCTGGGCTGGCAGGGGCGCCAGAGATCTACTGATCCCAAGTACAGGGATCAGTAGATCTCTGACATGCCACCTGTCAGAACAGGGAACTGCCGTGTTTACATCGGCGGTTCCCTGTTGTGGCTCTGTCACAGGGCATTGCGAGTCGCCGGCAGACATCGAGCCTGCCCGACCCGCGGCCCACGAGTGTGCGCCGCCGGCAGCGTGCGCTCTCCCCCTAGCCGTCGTGCACGCAGGTGACGACTATAAGCAGCGATTCGCGGGACAGAGCCACGTTGCCGCCGCTTATAGTTGTACGGTAAGTGGTTAAAAAACACAATGGATGAAAGCTATCAGTTACAGAATAATCTACTGTTTTTGTTACAATCATCATGAACAGGATAATCTTCTGTTACAGATACTGTATGTGAATGTGTGCTTGTAGACAGGTAGCATTTTCATGTTTTTAAATAAGGGGATATTTATAGGTTCTTTTTTAGCTTTAGAAAATAAATTATGAAATGTATTTCGTTTTTAAGTTATTGACTAGTTTAGGCATATCACATATGATTATATCCTATTATAGGGTGAGAATATAGATATGAAGTGATTGATGACTCTGAATCCCATCATTTCTACATTTGGTTATATTCTATATGGTCTTATTTCCCTTCCAAGCACAAAAAAATCAATGGAAGAGGCTGCCCAACTTCCTTATATTTCTCCACAAAAAGGTTTAGTTTTATAATTATTATGTTCATTTCCTAATCTAAATGCGATGTAAAAATTACAAGGTCACCAATGCATATATTACATAAGACCAACAGAGTCTGTACTGCATGAAAGTTAAAGTAGAAGTCTACCCAAAACTTTGGGTAGAGTTGGGAATGGGTAGAACATGTTATATTTGTACTGCTAGTGTATATATTCATCAGCACACCATGGATCCTTGTCCAAAAGTTTCATTTATTGAAAAGATCACATCACAGAAAACTGCAACGTTTCGGAGCCGCGCAGGGCCCCTTCATCAGGCATGTCTTGATCACAAAAGTCAGAAACTTTTGGACAAGGATCCATGGTGTGCTGACGAATATATACACTTGCATGACGATTAATCTCCAGGACCCAGCTGGATTTCGTTACAGCACCCTATTACGTCAGAGCCTTTTTGCCAGGAAGGAGTGCGATAGGAAAATTCATCAATATTTGTACTGCTCTCTGGGCTTCTGATCAGCAGATTTCAGCTCATTTTCTGTCTCAAATGGCTCTAGAACTTTGGAAAGAAAGTGAAGGAAAAGCACCCACAGACTCTAATAAAAATCTTGTAATCTCTGACATATCTGAACTATATATATATATATAAATATATGCGCCTTGAAAAGGTATTTATACCCCTTGAAATGTTCCACATTTTGTCACAACACAAAACTTAAAATGTATTTTATTGGGATTTTATGTGATAGACCGATACAAAGTGGTGCATAATTGTAAAGTGGAAGGAAAATGATAGATGGCTTTCCACATTTTTTACAAATAAATAGCTGAAAAGTGAGGAGTGCGTTTGTATTCAGCCCCCCCAAGTTAATACTTTGTAGAACCGCCTTTCTCTGCAATTACAGCTGCAAGTCTTTTTGGGGAAGTCTCTACCAGCTTCGTGCATCAAGAGAGGACATTTTTGCCCATTCTTCTTTGCCAAATATCTCAAGCTCTGTCAGATTGGATGTAGAGCGTCCATGAACAGCAATTTTCAAGTCTTGTCACAGATTCTCAATTGGATTTAGGTCCGGACTTTGACTGGGCCATTCTAACACATGAATATGCTTTGATCTAAACCATTGTAGCTCTGGCTGTATGTTTAGGGTCGTTGTCCTGCTGGAAATTGAACCTCCGCCCCAGTCTCAAGTCTTTTGCAGACTGCAGGTTTTCTTCTAAGATTGCCCTTTATTTGGCTCCATCCATCAACTCTGGCCAGCTTCCCTGTCCTTGCTGAAGAAAAGCATCCCCACAACATGATTCTGCCACCACCATGTTTCACGGTGGGGATGGTGTGTTCAGGGTGATGTGCAGTGTTAGTTTTCCGCCCCACATAGCATTTTGCTTTTAGGCCAAAAAGTTCAATTTTGGTCTCATCTGACCAGAGCACCTTCTTCCACATGTTTGCTGTGTCCCCCACATGGCTTCTTGCAAACTGCAAATGGGACTTCTTATGGTAGGGTGACCAGGTGTCCCCAGTTTCTGGGGACAGTCCCTGGACTGAAGACATTGTCCCCGGACCAAATCTGTCCCCGGTTTTGTCCCCGGATTGTATTTGAACAGGGGCCCGGGCAATTTCAAAGACAGTCACTGCAGAATTAAAAAAAAAAATCTGAATTACACACCCCTGTTCCGCCGCTCCTACTAGCTTAGGGGGTGTATTTTTTCCATTATCTATGCCCCTGATGATCATGTGCTGGTCAGAGCGGTTGGATTTCTTCAGTTTCGGGTGCATGCCCATTCCACTCTTGCTTACATGTTCTTCTGCCCTGCATTTCTGGGTATCGAGCTGATCAGTGAGTCAGGCGGACTCAATGTTCGCCGGGACCAGCCGATCATTCTGTACACGGGGAGAACGGCGGTCTGCCTATGTAAACAAAACAGATCGCCGTTCTGTCAGTATGGAAGACATTGATCCTGTCTTCCTACAAAACAGGGACAGGGATCTTTGCCTTCTCTTAGTAAAAGCACCACCCCACAGTGGGAAAACACTGGTTAGGCACACATTTAACCCTTTGATTGACCTAGATGTTAACCCCTTCCCAGCCAGTGTCATTAGTTCAGTGACAGTGCATATTTTTAGCACTGATCACTGTATTAGTGTCACTGGTTCCCACAAAGTGTCAAAAGTGTCCGATTTGTCCACCGCAATATCGTAGCCCCGCTATAAGTCGCTTATTGCCGCCATTACTAGTAAAAAAAAAATATGTCCCCGGATTTAATTTTAAAAATCACCTTACCATAGGCTGGGTGGCAACCAGTTAAATCACAACCACTCTGACATGCCCACTCCCTGACCCAATGCATTTTGAAGAACTACTCCTCCAGAATGATATCTTTCTCACTCTAACCTTTCTAAATAAGACTTTTTGTTGCTGAGTTTCCACCACTTCTTGCCTTAGGAGGAACCGGTCATCAGAGTAGGAAGAACAATGAGGGGAAGTCTCCCCAATGTGGACACAACCATGACAGAGACTCTAATATATACATCTAAATCTGTAGAGCAGAGATACGGGTTACATGCTGCTTTTCACAAATGTTGTTCCTGTAACAAAAATACATGTGTGACTGTAATCATATTTCTGTGATCTGATCATTGCACATTGTTATAACTGATGTTTACATGTATTACACTGTACTTTATTTTGTACTGTTT
The DNA here is from genome assembly GCA_018402905.1 of Glandirana rugosa. Classification (NCBI taxonomy): domain Eukaryota; kingdom Metazoa; phylum Chordata; class Amphibia; order Anura; family Ranidae; genus Glandirana; species Glandirana rugosa. The sequence continues at coordinate 277,138 of BLSH010182669.1, forward strand.
GCAGTAATGATACATGTCTAAAATGTATTTCCTACTGTTTATAGATTGGTCTTGCTCATAAGTACATTAGAAATGTATTTAACCTTTGGGCAATATGGTAGCAAAAATATAATTCCTATTGCAAAGGATGTATAAAATGTGACTTGGATCTTAGTGCAGACTTCTGGGAAAGTCAGTAAGCCAATCACAGAAGCAGGAAATTACATTTTGAGAGGCGTTCTGTACACCAACTGAACGCTTCCAGGTTGCCATATTGCTTTGAATTTTACATAAAATTACAGCAGCTGCAGACTGAAATGTCATTTTTAATAGCATTAAATTACAACATGGTTTGTATAACGATTGTATGTGCTGTATTGACTTTTACTTGTATTTTTTTTTTTCAAATTGAGTTAACCTCTAATACAATGCCAACAATCTGGAAGAACAAGCTTCAAAAAATGTAAAGGTCACATCTGATATATACTGAAGCAAATACTACAACAATAGCTCAAGATATGTTCTCACAGAAAACACATTGTACTTTGTATCTGAAAACGTGTCTGCGGCTGCCACAAGTCTGAGCTCTACATCTGATCAGAGGACTTCCGGTGTCTGGGGGCAAGTCTCAGAGTTCAACAACCCTTACATACAGTGCAGGGGGGCATTTATCATTTCTCAGCAAAGCAATGTTACATTGGAGTAGTGAGGCAGATTATGACGCAGGTCTTGTAATAAATCAAAAAATTGAAACTACCTGAAGAAGGAAGAAACCTGACACATGACAGGTCATAAGTATACCTGAGAACCTGCCAGAAATGACCTGGCGATGCTGGGATTTTGTCGGGTCATTACTGGAATTCGTTTATTCTCCGATATGGCCCAGAATTTTTGTAGACATACTGCAGTGAGTAGAGGGGGAAGAGTAGGAGCACCCAAAACTGCACTTGTGCCACCACTACCTGAGGGGCCAGTGTCCCCGCAACTAGAAGGGAGAGCCAATAGGAGGATCGCTGAGGTTATTGGGGTAACTGGTGATGCTGAGGGTAATGGTGTAAGAAGAGGGTGGCAGGTAGCACAAAGAATCTGTGGCCATTTAGGCAAGAACAGAGTCATTCTTGGAGTGATTGGAGTAAGAATGGGTCTAGCCTATGGTCTATAAACAGTATATATGGTGCTCTGTTTGTTTTATATTGATTAGTGGTTTACTGGTTACTCCCAACCTAGCCGTTAAGCCCCTCCCACTTTTAAAGCATAGCCTGACCACACCCACCATGCAGTTTGGTGCATGTAGTTAACTCTACTTGCCACCATGCACTCTACTTTACTGCCATTCTCAGGGATTATAATTTTCAGAAGTTCACAGTGTTCTCTTCAGTGCTATGCCGGGAACACTCTATGCTCTGCATTTTGTGAAGCAGTGTGAAGCATTTTCTGCGGTGTCATGCAGAGGATGGTATCCGTGCTCTGTTATAATTAGGACCCCAAAACTCCAACAACACCTACAGTACCTCCAAAGCTTTTACCCCATGCAATAATACACTGAAGGAGTACTCTGACTAAAGTGCCTAACACTCTTCCAAAGTCAGCCAGAAACGCAACTTGACTTCAAATATGGACTATATAGGGCTAGTCTCTTCTATAAAAAAAAAAAAAAAAAAAGGCACAAAAAATGCTTGTGAAATAGTTTTCTGCAAAAAAATGGTTATTTCCCAGCATGTCTGAGGCTTGTGCAGAGTGAACACACTGATCAAAAATGTAATTTGACAGATCATTGAACAATAGCATGCAGTGATAATTAAAGTGTAATGTTTGTGTATTGGATAGAGTGGGATGGGCAAAAACTTTTTAGTTATTTGTGATGGGGAAAGCCCACCTCTGACTTTTGTTTATGGAACAGGTGTCTCCATTGGAAGAGTTACCCTCACCGAATTTTCTGTTGACAACTGTGAATTTTGGATTTTCCATTATTGCTTTCTTACCTAAAGACTAGAGATGGGCCGTTTTGGTTCGCTCCAGAACTCTTGAACATTGCAAAAGATTGGACCTGTACTGCGAACCCTATTAAAGTCCATGGGACCCAAACGTAAAAAATCAAAAGTCCGCATTTTGATGGCTTACTGTATATGCAAGTTACTGATCATACAAAGGGTATGGGGGCCCGGGTACTGCCCTGGGGGACATGTACCAATGCTAGAACAAACGTAATTTTTAAAGGAAAAGTGGTTTTAATGATGTTTAAAGTGAAACAATAAAAATGAAAAAATCCTTTAAATATAGAACTGGGGGGGGGGGGGGTCCCCTTAGTCTGCCTGTAAAGTGGCGCATCTGTACCTTGTATAGAACCTGCTACAGCAAAACTGACATTTATAAAAAAAAAAAAATTACATTGATTTTCCCTGCAAGCTTTCTTTATTTGGACAAGCTGAAAATTAGACACTGGGCGTGTGGGGGGCATGGCTCTGCAGGGTGGTGGACCACACCGCTAGCCAGAAAGTCAATTAAGAGCCGGGATTGCGCAACCCATTTCAGGGCATCGTTTCTCAAGCAGCTTTCAATTAACACAAAACAGGCAGAGTTTACTATACAACAATTGGGAGAAACAAAAAGCCTAAAACCCATCTTTATTTCCAAAGTACTGTATTTTACCTCGACCCAAGACATATATAACATTTGTCAAAGACATTGGTATCTTTTACAAAATAATGAGGAGATGAAAGAATTTTTTACTGATCAACCAGATATCATCTGCTCTGTGCAGACAAATATATCCCTGGACTGACGTAGATGTGGTGTGTTAAACTGCGGGAGGTGTGACTACTGACCCTACGGTTAACATAACCATCTTAACAGGATGCATGCTCAGATGTTTTGGAAATAATACTTGTAAAACAATAGGTGTGGTAAACATATGAAATTCACCCGAGGAGCCTTTTATGAAAGAAAGTCCTGCAGGATGGTTAGGAAGAGATTCCACAATCATATACACTTTATTGTCAAAAGTATTGGGGTGCCTGCCTTTACAGACACATGAACTTTAATGGCATCCCAGTCTTAGTCCATAGGGTTAAATATTGAGTTGGCCCACCCTTTGCAGCTATAACAGCGTCAACTCTTCTGGGAAGGTTGTCTACAAGGTTTAGGAGTGTCTATGGGAATGTTTGACCATTCTTCCAGAAGCGCATTTGTGAGGTCAGGCACTGATGTTGGACGAGAAGGTTTGGCTCGCAGTCTCTGCTCTAATTCATCCGAAAGGTGTTCTATCGGGTTGAGGTCAGGACTCTGTGCAGGCCAGTCAAGTTCCTCCACCCCAAACTCCCTCATACATGTTTATAAGTGTAGTTGTTAGGTGGCGGCAGGATTGGCTTCCCTGAAGAGAAAAGTTTTCAGGGATCGCCTGAAGGTGGATAGATTTGTGGACAGTCTGACAGATTGGGGTAGGGAGTTCCAGAGGATGGAAGAGGCTCAGGAGAAGTCCTGGAGGAGAATATGAGAGGAGGTGATGAGGGAGCTGGAGAGCAGGAGGTCTTGGGAGGAGCGAAGAGGACGATTAGGTTGGTATTTTGAGACAAGGCTGGTGATGTAGCTGGGAGCAGAGTTATGGATGGCTTTGTAGCTGATTGTTAGCATTTTGAATTGAATTCGTTGGGCGAGTGGCAGCCAATGGATGGATTGGCAGAGAGGGGTGGCAGACGCTGAGCGGTTTGTAAGGTGGATGAGTTTGGCAGCAGCATTCATGATGGACTGGAGAGGGGATAGTCTATTTAAAGGTAGGCCAGTGAGGAGGGAGTTGCAGTAGTCGAGGTGAGAGATGACCAGGGAGTGAATCAGGAGCTTTGGGTTTCATTGGTTAGGAAGGGACGTATTTTAGAGATGTTGCAGAGACTGAGGCGGCAATCCTTAGAAAGTGATTGGATGTGGGGCCAAAAGGAGAGTTCGGAATCCAGGATAACACCAAGCACCCTAACGTGGGGATGGGTGGCTGGTTGTGCCATTGCTCTTGACAGAGAAGTCAGGGGAAATGGCATTTGGGGGAGGAAATATTATGAGTTTGGTTTTGGACAGGTTGAGTTTGAGGAAGTGGTGTGACATCCAGGCAGATATGTCTCTTAATAAGTTAGTGATGCGTGAGGAGACTGATGGAGTGAGTTGGGGGGTGGAGAGGTAGATTTGGGTATCGTCACCGTAGAAATAATATTGAAAGCCATGGGAGGCTATCAGCCGGCCCAGGGAAGAGGTGTAAATTTAAAATAAGAGAAGTCCAAGAACAGAACCTTGGGGGACCCCGACAGAGAGGGAAAGAGGAGAGGAGGAGGTAGAATTGTACATTACGCTGAAGGTGCGATGGGATAGGTAGGACGAGAGCCACTGAAGAGCGCAGTCACGGAGACCAAGGGAGTAAAGTTTTTTGAGGAGGAGGGGGTGGTCAACTGTATCAAAGGCAGCCGAAAGGTCCAGGAGTAGGAGTACAGAGTAGTGTCCATTGGTTTTAGCGGTTAGTAGGCCTGATTGGATGATGTTGAGAGGAGGGTGTTGACATTACAATCTCTGCCTCATCCAATCAGAGAATACCATGTATACACATTTCTAATGCACGTTGACATCAGTTTACATGTGCGATTTTTATGTGCATTTTCACAATGTCATCGCTTTTTCTACCCTTTTGTGGGTTGAGAAAGACTATGTGGGGTTCCCCTTAATATCCATAAGAGGCCCTCATCTACAATTAGGGTCTGAAATAAATATATCTCACAAAAGTGAGTACACCCCTCACATTTTTGTAAATATTTTTTTCTATCTTTTCATGTGACAACACTGAAGAAATGACACTTTGCTACAATGTAAAGTAGTGAGTGTACAGCTTGTATAACAGTGTAAATTTTCTGTCCCCTCAAAATAACTCAACACACAGCCATTAATGTCTAAACTGCAGGCAACAAAGGTGAGTACACCCCTAAGTGAGAATTTACATCATTGACCCGCCCCTTTGTTTATATTTGGGCAGCATTGGGGCAATGGCATAACTGGGTCATCAGGACTACAGGCGGATTGTTTTACCGCAGGGTATTGCTATCATGACTGGTGAGTATTTTTTTCTCATTTACATAGAGTTTTCCTGCATGGTTTACATGCGTTCGTGTCAAAAGCTGTGCGGAAAAATTCAGATATGTTGCTGATCCACGAACGAGCACTTGGCTTTGTTCCCGAATCCTGCATGCACAGTCTGCTCTCTCTGAAAAGAGAATAAAGAGAGCAGACTGTGCATGCATGGGTAGGAAACAAAGCCATGTGTCCAGTTCTGAGTTTCTGGGGCCGTGCATCCAATGCTGGGTACATCCCCCTATCTTTGGAATGGAGAGAGGAGGATAATTATATGACCATCTGAAAAAGTAAGTATTTATTCCAATAACCAAGCCCTAAGTGGAACTTCACTCTCTCAATCAACAACAGCTCTTTTTGATCCTTATGCTGCTAGCATTAGTAAACAGATAGGAAGGTAGATTATGTTATCTTGTTTTAAACTTCTTTTTTTATTACATGTCATTAATTACTTTCTAGGTCTGGGCCAAAATGCTATCATACCTCCCAGCAGAGGCATAACAAGAACCTTCAGGGTCCCGGTGCAAGAAATTATGAAGGGCCCCCCTGACCCCTGGCCAGGGCCCTTCCCTCTTCCCCCTGATCCTGGGGCCCTTTACTCCCATCGCGGGTCCCTTTATTACAGTCCTGCAGTGGGACCCTTTCACAAGTTCTGCAGCAGGCCCCCTTTCTGCCATCTTCGGGCCTCCCCATGGTGGTGAAATGCCAGGGCCCGGTCACAATTGCAACCTTTACAATCCTGAGAGTTCCCCCACTGGTGTCAGTAGTTTTTAATTTTTATTTTAATTTTATTATTTTTTTACCATATCATTTTATTTCTTTTACAATTTTGTTTTTATTATTTTTTACATTTTTTAGGCGCTCTGTTTGATGAGATATCAGGGGTCTAAACAAACCTCAGCTCCCAATCTCCATCTGTGTAACCTCAGCTGCACAGAATGAATGGACAGGAATAGCTGTGCACCAAGCCTCCCATTCATTCAGAAATGGAAGTATAGTAAGAACAGTTTACTATGCTTCAGTTATGAATGAACCAATTGGTACCAATCACTGACTCTGTCCATTCAGAAAAGGAAGGAGCCGGTAAATGACAAATTTACTGACCCGTTCCCATCTCTCCATCATGACACATCTTCTACAGCAGCTGGCAGGAGAGAGGAGGGGAGAAAACAGCAGCTCTGTGGGGGGGGCAGGGAAGCACACAGGGACCCTGGGAACAGCGGAAGACAAGTAAACTGGATAGGAGGGGCGGCGGGGGCAGCATATAGATGAACCAATCTCCTCCATTAGGAGGAAAATGGAGGAGGTTGGTTCCTCTATTTAGGTGTACAAGGAAGGCACACGGGCCCCCTGGAGCATGGGGCCCAGTTGCAACCCCTATCATTACACCCCTGCCTTCCAGGAGTCTTCAAGAAGGTAAAGGAGCAGGGTTTTTCTTAGATAAGCACAGCCTCCTGCCTGCATGTTAAGGGCAGATGGATTCCTGGAAGCAAATTCTATTGTAAATGATTCAGAGAAGGGTTGTGGGGAAAGTGCTGTGGTCGGATGAGACCCAAATTACGCCCTTTGCATTAATTTGACTCACCGTGTTTGGAGGAAGAAAAATGCGGACTATGACCCTAAGAACACCACCCCTACAGTAAAGCATGGAGGTGGAAACATTATGCTTTGGGGCTGTTTCTCTGCTAAAGGTACAGGCTGACTTTGTCGCATTGAGGGGCCAATGGATGGGGCCATGTATTGTAAAATCCTGGATAAGAACCTTCTTCCCTCAGCAAGAACACTGAAAATGGGTCATGGATGGGGCTTCCAGCATAACAATGACCCAAAACATACTGCTAAGGCAACAAAGGAGTGGCTCAAGAAGAAGCACATTAAGGTCATGGAGTGGCCTAGTCAGTCTCCAGACCTTAATCATATAGAACATTTATGGAGGGAATTTAAACTTTAAATTGCCAAGAGACAGCCAAGAAAGGTACAGAGTGAAGTAGAGAGCTTATTGTGTGTTTACTGGGCTACTCTAAAGGTCCATAATAGATTAGAAAAAACATTACATATAAAATTGTTTCCAAGTTTATTAATACATATATATAAAAGACATATACATATACAAAAAGCACATATCCAAGATAATAAAATTGGTCCATAAATACATGAAAACCAAGGTGTAAAAATGAAATGCAAGAAAAAAGGGGGAAGGGTAGGGAATCCCCAATCCATACCCAAGGGACGAACAAAATTGGACTATTACGACACCATGAGATATTGGGCAGATACGGCAACAGAATTAAAAATACATCATAATTTTATTGAAAGGAGACAAAAAATACACAATACATAATTACAAACATTAGAAATATGTATGCAGCGCCTATGCTCCCAAGGAAAATAATTGAGTGTTCAAATGGAATAAAACAAGTTAATCTAGAAGAATAATCAAAATTCCATGACATCATATGACATTGTGGGCATCCTTAAAGAATCCGCGATGTAAATATTAAATGGGTGTAAGCTTACCAGATTCTGGTAGGACATGCGCGGGGGTCAAAATCAACCAAGATAGTGATGTTCCTCTGGATGATGGAAGATAGAGAATCCAGGATCCTATCCAGGTCCAACGTATACGTTTTAAGGGGTTGTTCCGGGGGTTCTTCCAATCGTGATGTCGTGTATAACCTGGTGGGTCCCTCCGTCCAGGGGTGAGTGTCGGTGGGGAATAAACGACTTTCAATCTTTTCCAACTCCAATCCACAGGATCATCCGATATGTATCATAGATATGGGCAAGAGAAAATATCCACAAATCGTGTGATATTGTTTTACGCAAAGGTTTATTGGAGATTACAGGTTTAAAAATACTCACATTGCCTGAAATGGGTTAAGAGCTCTAGAGATAAAATGACAGGAGAGATAGAGGAAACCGACGCGTTTCGGCTCAATAGCCGTCATCTGGGGTATTCCCCCCTCCTGTCAGACCAGTTATTTATAGTGACATTCATTACAGAGAGTACCAGCCTCTAGGGGGCTGGAAAACGGAAGTCCAATTATGGCCTTCAAAATGGCGCTGATGGCGTGCGTTCCACGCCTCTATTCAATAGTTTGGGGTTATTAGTGTAGTTATTAAATCAAAAAGAAGAAACAGAAGGCCATGTAAAATGACACATATATGTAAAGCTGGGGGTGCTAAAGATTATTATTGGTCCTCCTTCGTGCAGAGTCGGAGGAAATGTGTGTCCATGTCGGGAAGACCCGGAAGGACAAAAATTTCCCGGGTGTGGAATTCTAAGAAAGAATGACTAAAATGAGAAAAAACCGGGGATAATGGAATTCCTGATGCTGGATGAGTGAAGTACTAAAAATGGGTGTGCAAATGTATCCAAAAAGAAAAAAGAAGAAAAAAGGCGTTCGCCTCCGTGAGGTGAATGGCCTGTGGGAGTGAACCCGGAAATAGGCGGAGCGACCCTCAGAGGTCGTGCTATCTTCAACCGGAAGTGACGAGTGGGGTGATCGCCGTCACTTCCTGTATGTTACCGTGCTATCTTCAACCGGAAGTGACGGGTGGGGTGATCACCGTCACTGTTACTGTGCTGTAAGCAGAGGATGTATCTGTGGCCGAACCATCGGTAGAGCCACCGATAATCAATCGAATGTGTATGTTGCTCTCTGTAATGAATGTCACTATAAATAACTGGTCTGACAGGAGGGGGGAATACCCCAGATGACGGCTATTGAGCCGAAACGCGTCGGTTTCCTCTATCTCTCCTGTCATTTTATCTCTAGAGCTCTTAACCCATTTCAGGCAATGTGAGTATTTTTAAACCTGTAATCTCCAATAAACCTTTGCGTAAAACAATATCACACAATTGTGGATATTTTCTCTTGCCCATATCTATGATACATATCGGATGATCCTGTGGATTGGAGTTGGAAAAGATTGAAAGTCATTTTCTTCCCCACCGACACTCACCCCTGGATGGAGGGACCCACCAGGTTATACACGACATCACGATTGGAAGAACCCCTGGAACAACCCCTTAAAACGTATACGTTGGACCTGGATAGGATCCTGGATTCTCTATCTTCCATCATCCAGAGGAACATCACTATCTTGGTTGATTTTGACCCCCGCGCATGTCCTACCAGAATCTGGTAAGCTTACACCCATTTAATATTTACATCCCGGATTCTTTAAGGATGCCCACAATGTCATATGATGTCATGGAATTTTGATTATTCTTCTAGATGAACTTGTTTTATTCCATTTGAACACTCAATTATTTTCCTTGGGAGCATAGGCGCTGCATACATATTTCTAATGAACTTTTAGACAACACAGATCAGTTGTTTTATGCGTGCTGCCTAGTCTTAAAATTCGTTTTTAACAGTTTTTTACCGTTTGATGTTTTACCATATATTGTATTTCTCTGAGTGAGCACGGGTTTTTTATATATTTATTCCATAATTACAAACATGCATTAAATCAATAAAGATATTAACACCATTCTATACCACACCCCATGTGTAGAGGGTGGGGGGAAAAAGCCAAAGGGTTAGCTTCAGATGGTGTTGAAGTGTAGATACTGTATAACCTCTACATGTTTCGCAGAAAACTGCTTCATCAGGAGGAATATCTACAACAATTGGAAATAGATGATTAGTGGACAATTTTTCAGCGTAACATTGAAATGGATGTATCCATTACCAACAGTACAGCCTATACAAAGTACAATTTTTACATTGTTTGAAACATGGGGATACATATTTTGAAGGTGACTTGTCGCTCACCCACGTCTTCAGCATCAACAGGTGCGCTAATCATCCCTCATCGGCAGAGGTGGGGTATTATGCATGGAGAGTAAGTGTAAAACGAGTCCTATACCAAGAGGTGAGAATAGAAGGTTAATGGACTGGGGGGATGGGGGAAGGGGAGGGGGGAGGGAGAAGAAAGGAAAGGGGGGGGGAGGGGAAGGGGGAGGAAAGGGGGAAGGGAAAAACAAGGGAGGGGAAAAAAAAGAAGGAAGGAGGAAGGGAGGGAAGAGAAGGTAGAAGGGGAACAAGGGGTAAGAAGGAGAGGGAAAAGGGGGAAAAAGGAAGAAAAGGGAGAAAAAAGAAAATAGAGAAAAGGGGGAGAAAGTAAAGGAAGAGGAAAGGGAAGGGAAATGGGAAGGGGAGGAGAGTAGGGGGAGGGGAAGGAAAAGAAAGGGGGAGAGAGAAAAAAAGGTGTAAGAATTGTTATTTCCAGATGGATAGCTGACATGTTTGGCGGTTCCAAATATATATATATAATCCGCTTCTTCAAAGCTCCATTCTTAACTTGAAACACCTGAATGTGATGTATATTAACCACAACAGTACCTGGCACGAAAACCCCCTTCCTGTCCAGGCCATTTTTCAGCTTTCAGCGCTATCACACTTTGAATGACAATTACTCAGTCATGCAACACGGTACCCATATGAAATTTGCGTCCTTTTTTCCACACAAATAGAGCTTTCTTTTGGTGGTATTTAATCACTAGGAGGGGGTTTATTTTTTGTGCTATAAATAAAAAAAGATTGACATTTTTTTGAAAAAATGCCTTTTTCTTTGTTTCGGTCATAAAATTTTGCAAATTAGTAATTTTTCTTTGTAAATTTTTGCCAAAATTTATACTGCTACCTATCTTTGGTAAAAATAACCCAAATAAGTGTATATTATTTGGTCCTTGTGAAAGTTATAGAGTCTACAAGCTATGGTGCCAATCATTGAAAATTGATCA
>BLSH010182669.1:295953-309908 GCA_018402905.1 Glandirana rugosa
TCGACGTCGTGCCACCGGTTCTGGTGTATCGTCAAATTGTCCTGTCCAATGTGAGTCTTGTTCGGAGTGGTACCAGTTGGTTTCTTCAACTTACGTTCACGTGTCGTAGTATAAGTCGCCAATCTCCGGAACGCAAGGAGGTCGAAGGCAAACTCCTACCGGGCGTCTACGAGTTATCCCAAATCCAGATGTCTGTACGAACCGGTCAGGTAGTGGAAATGGGAGTCGAAGAAATCGTTCCGTCACCAACAATAGTACAACCTTATGACAGACCAAGATAAACTTATTTGGTTCAGATGGTGTCAAGCGTGTGTGGTGGCAACCAGGTGAGGAGTACAAAGACAAGTGTGTCCGTGTGTCTTGCCTACAGTCAAGCATGGTGGTGGGAGTGTCATGGTCTGGGGCTGCATGAGTGCTGCCTGCACTGGGGAGCTACAGTTCATTGAGGGAACCATGAATGCCAACATGTACTGTGACATACTGAAGCAGAGCATTATCCTCTCCCTTCAGAGACTGGGCCGCAGGGCAGTATTCCAACATGATAACAACCACTGCCTTGCTAAAGAAGCTGAGGGTAAAGGTGATGGACTGGCCAAGCATGTCTGTAGACCTAAACCCTATTGAGCATCTGCGGGCCATCCTCAAACGGAAGCTGGAGGAACGCAAGGCCTCTAACCGCTGAATATGATGCTGTGCACTTGCATTCAACTTCTTTGGTTGACCATGGTGAGGCTTGTTCTGAGTGTAACCTGTCCTGTTAAACTGCTATGTGGTCTTGGCCACCGTGCTGCAGCTCAGTTTTAAGGGTCTTGGCAATCTTCTTATAGCCTAGGCCATCTTTATGTAGAGCAACAATTCTTTCTTTCAGATCCTCAGAGAGTCCATTGCCATGAGGTGCCATGTTGAACTTCCAGTGACCAGTATGAGAGAGTGAGAGCGATAACACCAAATTTTACACACCTGCTCCCCATTCACACTGAGACCTTGTAACACTAACGAGTCACGTGACACCGGGGACGGAAAATGGCTAATTGGGCCCAATTTGGACATTTTCACTTAGGGGTGTACTCACTTTTGTTGATAACGATTTAGACATTAATGGCTGTGTGTTGAGTTATTTTGAGGGGACAGCAAATTTACACTGTTATACAAGCTGTACACTCACTACTTTACATTGTAGTAAAGTGTCATTTCTTCAGTGCTGTCACATGAAAAGATATAATAAAATATTTACAAAAATGTGAGGGGTGTACTCACTTTTGTATATATATACACACACACAGCGTATTGAGTATTTACTATATATCAGTGCATTTGGGTGTGTACAGTATATAGCACACTACTTGACGTGGTGTCTTAAAATATATACAGTCTAGTGTATACAGATATACACGCAGCATATTGAGTGTACACTATATATCATTGCATTTGGGGGTGTACGGTATGTAGCACACTACTTGATGTGGTGTCTTAAAATACATACAGTCTAGTGTATACAGATATACACTATATATCAGTGCATTCGGGGATGTATGGTATATAGTACACCATAAATATAAATACAGAAAAACACTGCGCTAAAAAGTATCAAATAAATCAATCAATAAATACAAAAAGTGCCAAGCAGCCGCTATATAAATAATGAAAATTCAGAAAAGTCTACTATATCTGTGATAGTGAAAGCAGCGCTAGAGTTAAATTAATAAACTCATGCAAATAAATCCTGTGCAAAAATACAAAAAAAGTGCTGGTGCAAAATATCAATAGTGCAACATTATATATAAAGTGCAAAAGAAAGTCCTCTTTAGGTTAAGCAGCTACGATGTTGCAAAACAAAGTCCTTCACCACTGATCGCCGCATGCGTGTGCACACATTGGGGGCTCACCAGAGTTCAAAGGTATATCAGTTTATATTTCATCAGAAAAAAAGGGGGCTCATCCCAAATCAGCTTCTTAAGGACCACCTCCACAGGGGCTCGTTACTATTAAAAACACTTTAAAATTGCCAGTTTCCCTAATAAGCTTCCTACCGCCCGGCCTTCCAGTGTACCGACGGCTGGGACGCTCAGGAGCTGGAGGAGAGGAGCGTTGGAAGGCCGGGCGGTAGGAAGCTTATTAGGGAAACTGGCCATTTTAAATTGTTTTTAATAGTAACAAGCCCCTGTGGAGGTGGTCCTTAAGAAGCTGATTTGGGATGAGCCCCCTTTTTTTCTGATGAAAGATGAGCTGATATACCTTTGAACTCTGGTGAGCCCCCAATGTGTGCACACGCATGCGGCGATCAGTGGTGAAGGACTTTGTTTTGCAACATCGTAGCTGCTTAACCTAAAGAGGACTTTCTTTTGCAATAAATAATGTTGCACTATTGATATTTTGCACCAGCACTTTTTTTGTATTTTTGCACAGGATTTATTTGCATGAGTTTATTAATTTAACTCTAGCGCTGCTTTCACTATCACAGATATAGTAGACTTTTCTGAATATATAGTACACCACTTGACGTGGTGTCTTAAAATATATACAGTCTAGTGTATAAAGATATACACGCAGTGTATTGAGAATATACTATATATCAGTGCATTCTGGGTGTACGGTATATAGCACACTACTTGATGTGGTGTCTTAAAATATATACAATCTAGTGTATACAGATATACACACAGCGTATTGAGGGTACACTATATATCAGTGCATTCGGGAGTGTACGGTATATAGTACAGTGTAGTGCGGTGTTAAAATACCCATCATGTCAGGAAGGCCACAAAGGAGAGGCAGATGCTCCCAGGCCACTAAAAGAGGGCAAGCAGCCTCTGTGTCTTCACTGAAAAGTGGTGGTGATGGATGTGATGCATCCTCGGCAGGCGGGTCACACTTGTCCTTTTTTTCTGCTGTTGGACGTGTTATTGAGCCACAACATGCAGAAGAGTTGGTGGAGTGGATAACAAAGCCGTCCTCATCCTCCTCATACTCTGTCACCCAGGCTCATACAAGTTTGCCTTCCAACGCATCTGGCAAAGCGGCTTATTCCACCGAATCCTTGTCCGCAGTTACTCCTTCTGTAGCCCCATCATCATGCACGGAGGAGTCATCTGAGTTATTCGATCATAGTGTCGGTTACATGCTCATGGAGGATGCGCAGCAGTTTGAAGGCTCCGATGTTGGTTCCCAGGTTGAGGAAGGGAGTAGCGTGAGCCTAGAGACAGGGGATGCTGCATAAGGACAAGAAACTATCAGTCATGTTCCCACTGCTGCAGCATACTGCCAAGTTTGCTCCAGTGACGGTGAGGGAGGGGATGTTGAGGACACGGACTGTACTTGGGTGCCTGAGAGAAGAGAGGAGGGAAGTGAGGAGGAGGCCCACACCATAAAACAAGACGGACTTCTTGCTCCTCATGTGGGATCTCAACCTCTACTATACCTGCAGTTCTCTCCAAAACCTGCACTGAAAGGAATGCGTGCCACAACTAGTACTTGCAGCCAATCTGCTAGCAGTACCCCACCAGGTGAATTCAGCAGGCAAATATACCTACCCAAGTTGCTGAACCGTAAAAAGAAATACTGTCACAGCCATCCACATGTTCAGCGTCTTAATGCTAGCTTGGCCAAATTGCTAGCACTCCAACTGCTGCCTTTTAAGCTGATAGACTCTGCCCCCTTTCGTGAATTTGTGGAATATGCTATCCCACAGTGGCATGTTCCCAAAAGACATTTCTTTTCATGGAAGGGCATTCCAGCTCTCTACCGTCATGTGGAAGGCAAAGTTTTGGCCTCATTGGACAGTGCGGTCAGCAGCAAGGTTCATATTACCGCTGACTCATGGTCCAGCAGGCACGGTAAGGGACATTAACTTTCCTTCATGGCACACTGGGTAACTCTGCTGGCAGCTGGGAAGGATGCAGGACAGGGTTCAGTTTTGGAAATAGTTCCGCCACCACCCCTCCAAAAAGCTGGTGGTGATTTTGCCACATCCGCCTCCTCCAGCTCCTCCTCTTCGTCTACCTCTGTGGCCTCTTCTGCAGAATCGTCCTCTGAACCTGCAGTGCTCCCTAAGCGTTCAAGGGGCTATGCAAGCAGTCAGGCTAAAAGATGCCAGCGGTGCTTGAGTTAGTCTGTCTTGGGGACAGGAGCCACACTGGGGAAGAGATTCTTTCAGCTCCGTGGGGGCAGGCTCAGAGGTGGTTGACGCTATGGCAGCTTGAGCCAGGAATGGTTGTATGCTACAATGGCATCAACCTTCTCTCTGCCTTCTGACTGGGACAATTGACACATGTTCCATGCTTGGCACACATTTTGAATTTGGTGGTGCAGCGTTTCTTGACCAGGTACCCAGGCTTACCAGATATTCTGAGACAGGCCAAAAAAGTCTGTGGTCATTTCCGGCGTTCATACAATGCCAGTACCCGGCTGGGTGACGTCCAGTGGGAATTCAGCCTGCCCAACAACCGCCTCATTTATGACATGCCTGCCAGGTGGATCTCAACATTGGCAATGCTGCAGTGGCTGCACACACAGCAGAGGGCCATCAATGAGTACCTCTGTGAGCATGGCATCAGTGGCTAAGGATCAAGGATGCATGCACTGTCCTGTCACCATTTGAGGAGGCCACAAGGAATGTGAGCAGCGACGATGCATGCATTAGTAACACTGTCCCACTAATATTCCTTCTGGGGCACACGCTTCGTGGAATCATAGACAGGGCACTTGAGGCAGAACAGAGGGAGGAAGAGGAGGACTTCCTTTCCTCTCAAGGACCCCTTTATGCAGAGAGTATGTCACAGGAGGAGGAGGATTGCGTCAGCATGGCTGTGGAGTATAATACGCAGCAGTCTTCAAGGGATCATGGTTTTCAGGCCCCAGAAACCCACAGAGTTGTATGTGGCTGGGAGGAGGTAGTTCCTGATAATGTCATCCTCAGTGACCCAGAGGACACTCAAACTTATGCTGCATGGGCTCTCTGATTCTGAATATCCTGCAAAAAGACCCTAGGATTTGTGGTATCAAGGAGAGGGATCATTACTGGCTGGCAACCCTTCTTGATCCATGTTACAAAGGTAAAGTTGCAGAACTCATCCTGCCTGCACAGAGGGTGCAAAGGATGAAACATCTTCAGGATACCTTGAAGAAAAGTTTGTGCAACGCCTTTCCCTGGTAATCCTGGGAGGTTACCATGTCCTAGTTCTGGCCCTGGACAATGAGTTTCCGAAGCTTCGGTCTTTCAGAGGCAGAGTGGTGGAGAAGGTGGCCGGTCCTCAGCACCCAGGTTCAAGCAACCATCGTCAGCGTCTGCATTATATGATGCAGGAATATATGGGGGCAAGAGCAGACTTGGAGATCTTACCAACTGAGCATCCACTTAGTTACTGGGTCTTGAGGATGGACCACTGGCCAGAGCTTGCTCAATATGCAATTGAGCTACTGGCTTGTCCTGCATCCAGCGTGCTTACTGAACGGACATTCAGTGCTGCTGGAGGGCTCGTAACCGATCAAAGAGTGCGCCTGTCCACAGACTCGGTTTATTGGCTCATATTTATAAAAATGAATCAGTCCTGGATCAGCAGCTATCAAGCCCCTGATGCTGTTGCAACTGATTACATTTTCTAGGGATCTGGGATCCCTTGAAGACTGCCATTGCTCCTATTCCTCCTGTCCATAATCTAGAACAATATTTTGTATTTAGGGCACCAGCAACACCCAAGGCCCAGTTTTTCTGCACTTGGTTTACAGTGGCAAGCCATAACAATTTTTAAACTAATTTCCAACATCAGACCCTGTTCCTCCGTCTAACAAGAGTAACTGCAAAGGGTTACAGTGTTCTGGCACCGCCAGCACCCAAGGCCCAATTTTTCACCACTCGTTTGACTGGGGGCTTTCGTCACAATTTTTGAAGTAATTTGCAACATCAGGCCCTGTTCTTCTGTCCAACAAGAGTAACTGCAAGGGCTTACAGTGTTCTGGCACCACCAGCACCCAAGGTCCAATTTTTCTCTACCTGTTTGAATGGGGGCTTTCACCACAATTCTAATTTACAACATCAGGCCCTGTTCCTCCGTCCAACAAGAGTAACTGCAAGGGGTTACAGTGTTCTGGCACTGCCAGCACGCAAGGCCCAATTTTTTGCCACCTGTTTGACTGGGGGCTTTTGTCACAATTTTTAAACTAATTTACAACATCAGGCCCTGTTCATCCGTCCAACAAGAGTAACTGCAAGGGGTTACAGTGTTCTGGCACCGTCAGCACCCAAGGCCCAAGGTTTCGCCACCTGCTTGACTGGGGGATTTCATCACAATTTTTAAACTAATTTACAACATCAGGGCACACGCCAAAATTTAAAAAAAAATTATGTGGGGTTCCCCCCCCCCCCAAAATCCAAACCAGGCCCTTCAGGTCTGGTATGGATTTTAAGGTGAACCCTGTGTCAATTTTTTATTAAAAAATGGTGTGGGGTCCCCCCCAAGATCCAAACCAAACCCTTATCCGAGCACGCAGTCCTGGCATGGCAGGAGGGGGTGGGGACGAGTGAGTGCCCCCACCCCTCCGAACCATACCAGGCCACATACCTTCAACATGGGGAGGATGCTTTTAGGTCGCCCCCAAAGCACCTTGTCCCCATGTCGATGGGGAGAAGGGTCTCATCCTCACAACCCTGGCCGATGGTTGTGAGGGTCTGCAGGCTGGGGGCTTATCAGATTCTGGAAGCCTCCTTTAATAAGGGGGCCCCCAGATCCCGACCCCCCCATGTGAATAGGTATGGGGTACATTGTGCCCCTACCCATTCACCAAAAAAGGAGTGTAGTGGTACAAAAAACAAGAGGCATTTTTTGACAAGTCCTTAATGTGTAAAATAGCCCTTCTTCTTTCTTCTTTCTTCCTCCATCTTCTCCTGCCCCGGTCCTTCTTCTGGTCTTCTGCTTCTTCTTTTAGTCTTCTTCCTTCCTCTCTTCATCTTCAATCTTCATCTTCTTCTTTCTACTTCTCTCACCGCCACCCCTGCGCGTCTCCCAGTGACGTAACCGAGTGAACCCGCCCCCTTCTGACATCATGCGCTGTCAGCGGGAGCCGATCACCCATTTTTAAAACAGGGTGGTCCCTCCCCTACTTATAAAAGAAGTGTCATTATAAAGACCGCCCATTCTGGGAGACGCGCAGGGGCCGGGCTGCAGCAGCGGTGAGAGCAGCCGCAGTGAAAGAAGAAGGAAGAAGAAGATGAAGATTGAAGTTGAAGAGAGGAAGGAAGAAGACTGAAGGAAGAAACAGAAGAAGGACCGGGGCAGGAGAAGATGGAGGAAGACCAGAGGAAGATAGAAGAAAGAAGAAGAGCTATTTTACACAATAAAGGACTTGTCAAAAACTGCCTCTCGTTTTTGTGCCACTACACTCCTTTTTTGGGGAATGGGTAGGGGTACAATGTACCCCATACCTATTCACATGGGGAGGACCGGGATCTGGGGGCCCCCTTATTATAGGGGGCTTCCAGATTCCGATAAGCCCCCCCGCCTGCAGACCCCCACAAGCTCCGGCCAGACTTGTGTGAAAAAGCTCTTGTCCCCATCAACATGCGGACAAGGTGCTTTGAGGTGGGGGGGCAGAGCTCCCCTCCCCCAAAGCACCCATACTCCCCATGTTGAGGGCATGTAACCTGATACGGTTCAGGAGTGGGGCGCTCGCCCGTCCCCACCCATCCTAACCAGCCAGGTTGAATGCTCGGATAAGGGTCTGGTTTGGATTTTAGGGGGAAACCTACATCAATTTTTTTCCCTTTAATATCCAAACCAGACCCGAAAAGCCTGGTTTGTTCTGGGGGGGACCCCACGCACTTTTTCTCAGCGTTTTTTTGTATATTGCCAGGAACTGGCAAAATATTACAGCCTCGATTTTAAATGACAATTTCTCCTATGGAGATGTCATTTTGCTCTGGCTATGTTCTACACCTCACAAAGAGGCGCCCTTTTACACACAGACTAAGGACACCCCCCCCCCCCAGGCACAATATTTAAAGGCATTTTTTCTTTTTTTTTCCCTTTTAAGCATTATTAAAATCACTACTCCTGAAAAAACTATTGATTCAAAAACTTTTTTCATTGATACATGTCCCATAGGGCAGGACCCGGGTCCCCATACACTTTTTAGGGCAATAACATTGCATATAAACAATTAAAATGAGAACTTTTGATTTTTCATGTTCGGGTCCCATAGACTTTAATGGTGTTCGAATGTTCGCGTAAACTTTTTGCCTGTTCGCATGATCTGGCGCAAACCGAACCGGGGGGTGTTCGGCTCATCCCTAGTGTGTATATGTGTGTGGTGTGTGTGTGTGTGTGTGTGTGTGTATATGTGTGTGGAAGTGTAATGTTTCATCCAGTACTGCATTTGGTTGTTCTTTTACGAACTTTCATGAACTTCTTCAATCACATTTTTATTGATTTATTTATATTTAATGAAATCATTTATTTGTGGATTTATTTATTATACTTTACTTTGTATTAATTTTATACTTTATATTTATTTATTGTTTATGGTGGTAGTTATATTATATATTATATTGAATTTATGGTGGGTTCACATTATTTATTATTTGGCAGCGCAACACATTTTTTTTTGTGGTATTCTTTGTATTATTGTGTGTAGATACAGTGAGTGCTGCTGTCACTTGTTGATATATAATTTTTTGTGATTTCTGTTATTGACACTTTAGTGCAGGATATTTTATCCTTTTATGTTACAGTATATTGTCTTTTTGTATGGGCTTGTTCACAAGGGTAATGGTTACCTATAACTTTCATACAGACTAAATAATATACAATAATTTGGTTTATTTTTTACCAACGATATGTAGCAGTATAAATTGTGGCCCAAATTTGTGAACAAAAATGACTTATTTGCAAAATTTTATAATAGAAACTTAAAAAAAGTGGGATTTTTTTTTCAAAATATTATTATTTTTTCATTATATCGCAAACATTTTTTTAAAAAAATCCAGTGGCGATTATATAGTCTATTTGTGAAAAAAATTATAAAAAGGTTGTTTGGATACAGTGTTGCATGACCGCGCAATTGTCATTCAAGTGTGAGAGCACTTAAAGCTGCAAATTGGTTTGGGCAGGAAGGGGGTATATGTGTCCTGTATTGAAATGGTTAAACCCTGGCATCCCTGCAAATCCATGCAGAATCCTGGAGCCCAGTGCCGAAACAAATTCCAGCACTAAGCTCCAGTAACCGGCCAGGTGGGGCATGCTAGCATGAACACCTGGAAAACCTTTCATCTCTTGCGGGGTGGGGGTGGAATATGTGCTGGGGGGAGCTTTTGAAAGGAAGAGGACTTGTGCTAGAATGAGGGATTGGATTTGCAATCCCCCACCCCCACCTTCTAGCACAAATAATTTCCCCTCCCAAAGAGCCTACCTCACATATCTGCCCCCCCACCTTCTATCACAAGTCCACTCCCCCCCCGCCCCCAAAGCACCCCCAGCATATATCTTGACCCACCACCTACTTTCTAGCACACATTCTCTCCCCTCCCAAAACAGAAGTCCTCTTCCCTCCCAGATCCCCCCCCCCCCAGTACATATTTAACCCACCCTCCACCCCACCTTCTAGCACGAGTCCTCTCTCTTCCAAAAGCACCCCTAGCACATATTGAAAGCCTGGGTTTTGTTTAACCATGCCCATTAAGCTCCTCACACTGTGAAGTTCAGCCACACCTACTTTTTGCCACCACAAGTCTCTGCCTCCCTCAAGTGTCCCTCATTACCAAGTTTGAAAGTTGGGAGGTATGCTATAAAGCTGCTTTTACACACTACAGGTACAGTGCAGTGTATCTGCGACTTTCCTGGGTTAGCTGCGCTTAGCCATAGACTTCTATTCTATCCAGCAGGTGTGGTGCATTTTCTGAAAGCTCACCAAAACTCCTGCATTCAGAAAGTGCACCAACCCCGCAGGATATAACAGAAGTCTATGGCTAAGCAAAGCAAACCTGCAGGAAAGCTGCAGGTACACTGCACTGCGTCAGTGGTGTGGGTAAACCGCAGCACATCAATGTGAAAGCAGCCCTATACTATTATGCTCAGTTTTTTGCTTCACACTGACCTGAAGATCTCTTATTTCCTGCTGCTGGCACCACTCTGGGGACCGCTAGCTGGGATAAGAGGTGGAGTGTAGTTGTGTAGCCAATGGCCCCCTTAGAGGAGGCTGAGTGTTGTGGTCCATCTGCTCACACTGCCCTCAATCACAGTCACAGAACAGGCTGGTACTTTGTTTTTGTTTGTTTTATTAGGGGATTGAACTTGTATTGGGATTGAGGTTGTTACAGGATGCCCAAAGAATTAGTTGACCATTTACACGGTACCGCTATATACAACTCTGTATATACATCTCCTCTTGTCCTCCAGCACAGAACTTGCTGACTTTGATCCCCCTGTTCCTCTCGCCGGCACTTCACTTGTTTCAGGCCCAGAAGGAAATTCACTAGGCCTTCTCCATTCTTTCAGCATGGCTAGCACATGGTAAGGCCTGCTATGCTGTGCGCAGGGCCTCAGGACCACACATTGCAGATAGGGACAGTTGGTCCCCTAGTGTGTAGGTACACTGATGTGCTAGCCGGCCTGATGAACTACTACTCCCAGCCCATCCTGTTGCTCCAGGCCCTGCTAGCCACTCCAGCTGCGTTGGCCTTCTTCACTGCCACCATGACACCACAGTCCTTTGCTGACTCCTACATCTTTCCCTTTTCTCTCACCCCAATCCACCCAGGCATGCCTCTACAGCTTTTCAGGGTGTGTGCCGCTCACCAACCACCCAGTGGACTCCTTAATGAGCTTCTCCAGTAGCACTGTCTGTTGCTCTCCTGCTCCCTTGTGCTGCTCCAGGATCTCACTTCTCCTCCTGGCTGCACCCGAGCCCAGGCCTCAAGGTCAACCCCCCCCAGACTGGGGGCTCCCTCCCGGGTGAGATCTCAGCAACCTCAGCTACATTCCAGCTCTTCCACTCCACCCGAACTACTCCTCCCAGACTGGGCTGTCCCAGGGTATTTAAGGAGGCCTGCCCCCTGCCAATCCAGATTGGGAATTGGTCAGGGCTCCTTAGAACACCCCAAATGGCCATACCTCCCACCCAGCCTCTCTTTCAGGAATATTCTAGTCCCTTCTGGAAAGAAGTAGGAGGATCTGATGACACCATCTGGGAACTACCCAGTCCTACCTGAGCCACTCCCAGCCCAGAAATCAAAACAATCAAGCCTGCTCTCTATCAGGCCTGACTAAATTTTACCTCACCTTTCAAAAAAATCGATACACTAGCTCCCACCTACCGGGGGGCGCTACAGTTGGTATCACTTCACACGGGACAGGAGCCAACACTACAGAGGAGGCATCGGCTTATGTGGCTTTTGCTCCCTACTACACCTCCAACATTACAAGTAGTCCCTCTGCATTCCACTCTGTTTAATGGTCTGGAATGGCAGGTCAGCAAGCCCAGACCGCAATCTACTAGTCACCTGTCCGAGATCTACTGGTAGATCATTATCTATGGGTTGCTGACCCCCACTTTAGGCAATAAAATTTGACCAAGCCCCTACCTCTGGATTACTGATTGGACAATGAATATCAATTACCAAATTAATGAAGTCACCCTGATATTCTTCTGTGATCATTAACCTCCCTGGCGGGATGATTATGTCAGATTTTTGCATCTCAAAGCGGTACATTGCTTCGCATAGAAATTTGTCGTTTTATATTGTAGGCCTGTAATTCTTAGGAATAACTCATTTAAGACAAGAGTCTAGTAGATATCCTGGGTATGATAAAGTTTGAAATAACGAAATCATAAATTATAATATATATGAAAAAATTATAATATAATAAATAATTATAAATAATGATCAAAAATAAGGATATAAACATATAAAAATGTATTAAATAATGTAATCTAGTCAAAAACACTGAAATTTGCTCAGTTGCAGAATGGTCGCTGTCGTCACTTTCAGTGTCTGATGACGAATTTCATCACAAATCAGTATCACTCAATTCTGCAAATGATTCTTATTTACTATCGCTGTTTTCTAGCTGATCAAAAACCACTTTTGATGTAAAGGGACGCTTTTTGGATGCCATGGACATTCTCAAGTTTCCAGGCAGAAATAATGACATATATAATATAAAAGTGCATGCAGGGCACTGGGCAAAGCACTAGGGACAAAGGGGATGTGAAATGATTTCATACAGTAATGTTATCTGTAAGATTACAGTGTACTGTATGTGTTATGTGCTTTTCACTTTTTGAAGGGAACGGAGCCTGGCACACACTACAGCGGGCGGAGGACACAGCCCGTGGACACAGCAGGGGGACATCGCTGGATCTTTACCTGGATCCATCCATGCAATCCTGAGTGTGGCTCGGGGTTACCTCTTTTGGTAATGAAAACTCCCCCTGAGCCACACTCGGGAACACCGCCATGGAGGCTACAGGGTTAGTTCACCTTGAAGGGCATTTTCTACAAAACTACCCCCATGCACTGCAGCATCCCAAGCACATTACAATGTTATGCTTCAGCTTTCAAAAAAAGTGCTCATGTGTCATTCTCTACCTGTAGGCCATACGCAGCCCATCTGAAAACACTCGTCCTGTCTATAAGGCAGGAATTTACAAGAGCGTGGAAGGATCCTGCATGCCGGCTCTTTCATAGACCATGCATGCGCAGTGTGCAATCTCTTGCTGAGCTCCGGGAGGGAGAGATGGCACATAATCATAAAGTACTGTATATGTGTTGAACTATGCCACACAGTTTAATACTATGAGGATCCTTTGTGGCAAAATACTTTTTGTAAAACAGTACATTGATTCTATTGTTTGTGAGTTGAGTAGAAACCCTCTTATAGGTGAACTCCAGGCAGATTTAAAAGACACAAATAATTGCAGCTCTGTAGTCTTTAACCAGTTACCAACGGCCAACCGTGGCTTGACAGCGGCAACATGGCGCTCCTGCGTAAGGAACGAGTATTGTGGGCGCGCGCTCACTGGCTAGCGGGAGAGCCAATCAGCGGTGATGGCGGACTCGATGTCCACCGGCCACCCGCAATCGCTTCCCGGCAGTGACAGAACGAGGATCTGTGAATGTAAACACATGGATCACCTTTATGACAGGGGAGAGGAGAGTGATCGTATGTTCCCTGTATATGGGAGCAGCGATCTCTTTTCTCCCCCAGTCATCCCAACCCCCACAAAGGTAGAACACACTGACAGGGTTAGACATTTAACCCTTTGATCGCCCCCCAGTGTTAACCTCTTCCCTGCCAGTGACATTTACACAGTAATCAGTGCATTTTCATAGCACTGATCGTTGTATAAATGCCAATGTTCCCAAAAAAGTGTCAAAAGTGTCTGATCTATCCACCGCAATATCGCAGTCCCACTAAAAATCACAGATCGTCGCCATTACTAGTAAAAAAAAAATAAAATAAAAACACCATAAATCAATTCTCATAGTTTGTAGATGTGGCAATTTTTGTGCAAACCAATCAATATGCGCTTATTGTCATTTTTTTTACCAATAATTAGAGTTGAGCGAACACCTGGAAGTTCGGGTTCTGCTGGTCCGTCCGAACTTCGGGACAAAGTCCGGGTCCGGGTCCGGACGGAACCCGAACGATCGCACGGACAACGAACCCCATTGAAATCAATGGGGACCCGAACTTTTAGGCACAAAAATGGCTGTAGGAAAGTCCTGGAAAGCCCCAGAGGGCTGCAAAAGGAAGTAAAATGGGGGTAAGGGTAGGGCAAGTGCCCTACAAAAAATGGGGACAGGGAAATAACTGTAAATATTTTTAAAAAAATAAAAACATAAAAAAAGCAAAAATGGAGGTGAATGTGGATCATCTTCAAACTGTGTCTGAAAAGTATTAATTAACGGTAGAAGCCATATAACTGTTCTAAAATCATCTTCAAACTAGGGCAAGTGCCCTACA
>BLSH010182669.1:316185-331707 GCA_018402905.1 Glandirana rugosa
GTCTGGTCCTTCACAGCATGTACTAGTCCGTGTCTCGGCGGCGGGACGGTGTCTTATACATACCACCCGCCAGGTGTTCGCCAATTTTGACGTAAATTACTACATAATTGGTGAAGTCGGGGCGTTCCTAAATGGGGCAAGGAGTGGTCTCGTGAAAAACGCTATGCCGTGACGCAACTAAATTTACTGTTAACGCGCCAGTACGCTGCAACATGGGTTTGTTTTAACTGCAGGAAAAAAAGGTGTTTATCTCGAAAGAAAACTACGATAAACTAGTGCAGAAGAAAAAAATAAAAAACACGATAACTATCTGATAAGAACTGTCTGCGGTGATCATATCTGCTTATACAGGCCAGGCATAGAGGTCTCAACAAGGGATAAGTCGCCATTACAACAGTTAGGAGTCAGAATAATAGCAAAAGAGTAAGAAATATTGTTTTTTTTTTCAGAATTGTCTGTCTTTTTTTGTTTATAGCACAAAAAATAAAAAAAGAAGACGTGATCAAATAGCATCAAAAGAAAGCTCTATTTGTGGAAAAAAAGGACGTCAATTTTGTTTGGGTACAACGTCGCATGACCGCGCAATTGTCATTTAAATCAACGCAGTGCCGTATCGCAAAAAGTGCTCTGGTGAGGAACGGGGTAAATCCTTGCGGGGCTGAAGTGGTTAATACATCATTAAATGCAGTTTTAACCGCTTGTGGACCGCCCACCATACATATTCTGTGGCAGGGCGGCGGCTCTGTGCCTGATCATGTACGACACTTCCTGGTCTGGGGCACACACGCACGCCACCGGCAACCCGTTGTCCAATTACAGCGGGAGCCAATCAGCGGGTCCGGCGGACGCGTTGTCTTCCGGAACCCGACTGATCGTTCCAGAGACAAACAGAATGGCAATCTGCCTATGTAAACAAGGCAGATCACCGTTCTGTGAGAGGGGAATGTACTGATCCTGTGTTTCTGCTAAGCAGGAACACAGATCGTTACCTCCCCCCCAGTCAAAGCACCTCCCACACAGTTAGCAAGCACTCCCTAGGAACACATTTAACCCTTTGATCACCCCTTCCCTGCTAGTGTCATTAGTACAGTGACAGTGCATATATTTTTAGCACTGATCACTGTATTCGGTTCACTGGTTCCCAGAAAAGTGTCAAAAGTGTCAGGTAGGTGTCCGATTTGTTCGCCGCAATATCGCAGTCCCGCTATAAATCGCTGATCGTTGCCAGTACAAGTAAAAGAATAAAATAAAGAAAAAATGACATAGTTTGTAGACGCTATAACTTTTGCACAAACCAATCAATATACACTTATTGGGATTTTTTTTTTACCAAAAGTATGTAGCAGAATACATATTGGCCTCAATTGATGAAGAAATTAGATTTTTTACATTTTTTTATTGCACATGTTTTATAGCAGAAAGTAAAAAAGTATTTACTGCAGAGGTGATCAAATACCACCAAAAGAAAGCTCTACTTGTGGGAAAAAATGACATAAATTTAATTTGGGTGCCACGTCGCGTGACCACGCAATTGTTAGTTAAAGTAACACAGTACCGTATCGCAAAAAATGGCCTGGTCATAAAAGGGGGTAAACCTTCCAGAGCTGAAGTGGTTAAATACTAGCAGACTTGACCTGTTCTCAGCCTGCAGCAGTCCCTGTACAGCAGGGCTGGAGTGTGTGAGAAAGAAGCAGCACAGATAGCCAATCTGTTCATGTACTGACAGAAAGCATGCAGGGACATGTCTGGACGCGCTGAGGACCAGACGCACTTTGCCGAGGCTCCGCCGAGGATCCCACAATCTAGACTAGAGGAATCCTCCCTAGAGAAGAAAGGGTGAGATCTAATACTAACCTAGCCTTGCTCCCCAGACACCTAGCTACTGATTAAGCTAGGTATCGGACAGATCGGATACATCAAGCCGCGGTGGCCCAAAATCGAGGCCGCGGCTTTTGAGGCCTACCGATTCCGGGCCGAACATCGGTGTTACCGGGCATCCTGCTTATCTTCTAAACCCCATCTAATCTACAAGCTACTCCTGGGGCCCCCTACACAGCACTGCCTGCCCTCCCCAGCATTAACAACAAGTTTTTGCCCCAAATTCCACCGGGAACTGTCTGGCGGCCTACAAAGACCTCTGGGGCCGCCATCCTTACTACTAGCTGTCCTGGGCACAGGCTGCACATAATTGCACATTAGCAAAGATAGCCCCCACAAACTTCAAGCAACTCCTTATATTCTTGATTCCCCCCGAGGGGCTCTGACCAGCTCTGACAATGTATGTCTAGGCCGCTGTACACTGCACACCGTGGTCTGTCTCATAGCACTAGAAGCCTACCCAATTTCTTAGGATGCGTAAAAACAAAGGAACACATTCCCCAGCAAGATCCCGCTCTCCTTTGGCAATGTCAGCAGACTCTCCCAAACCCATAGCGGACATTTTCCATTCTCGCACACAGGATAAAATAATGGGGCCACGGGCTTCAGGAGGCAAGCCAAGCCAGTACTAGCCCCGAGAGATGGGATACTCAGCGCACTCAAAAAAGCTCTTCTCCACCATGCGGGCAAGCTCAGGAGACTTTAAGTCTGAAAGATCTACATGCCGTCGCAGCAGATATTAAAAATACCCTCGCCGCAGCCATTGCAGGACTCAGGCAGGACTTCCAAAAAATAGCGAAGAGGGTAGAGGAAATAGAAGACACTACAACCCGTCATGGCTTCAAAATCCGGTCCACTAACCATACCATTGACTCACACACAATGCACCTCAGAGACATGCAGCGCCATCTTGAGGATTTAGAGAATAGAAGGCACAGACACAATATCAGGATAAGAAACCTTCCAGAAACCTTTGAACCAAACCAACTGCACACAACCCTTCTAGTGATTTTCAATGACCTCCTGGGAAGACCGCTGGATACCCCATTAGAAATGGAGAGATTTCACAGAGCCTTGAAACCTAGGGGTAGAGATAACGAACCCCCAAGAGATGTTATCTGCAACATTGTGAATTTCCAACTTACAGAAGACATACTGCGTAGTGCCAGAACCAGAGGGCGCATTCTCTTCCAAGGCCACGAAATAAAACTCTTTCAAGACCTCTCCCAAATAACCTTACAACAATGCAGAGAAATACGCCCTCTGTTAGATCTTCTCAGGGAAAGGAACATACCATATGGCTGGAAGTTCCCGTTTTGTCCTTCTGCAGGCCCCCCAATCCGCCCAACACTCCTGAAAGTTCCAGAAGACCTGCCCACTTTCTGTGAAAGACTGAACATCCCCCTGATGGATCTACCGGATTGGTATAGTGATTTGCATCCACAGCCCCATTTTCTTGAAGAACCCATGGAAATGCAACAACATGGCGACACACTCTTGCAAAGAAGACGACGTCTATCAGCCAGGTATTCTCCTCCTCCAGCAAACAGATACCCACCGGGTGTCCCTTCCTCCCCAGCCCACCGCAGGCCCAGAAAAGACTAACACCTTTTGCAACATTTGATTTATCTGGACTTCCTCAGACCTGATTCTTTAGTTACCCCTGCCACACCTACCTAAGGATAGTGAGTATACAATACATGCTAAGAGACCCTTCTTCTAGTATAAGTTCTTCAGTTTAAGGATAATCTCAGGCAACTGCAGTTTGAAGCAGTAGGACTACTGCCCTGATTTTATGTGGAGTGAGCTTTTCTATACATGCTATAGGATGCACAGGGTTAAAAGAGGTATAGACTCTAGAGGTATAGCAACTAATAGGGCTAAGCTCTCTGCAGGGCGTCCAAGCTCTACCTAGGTGGAATAAGAGAGACGTCACTCGTGGAACTTATCCATCAACTAAGATGGTCCTCACTAGTTTGCTTTTCCTTTTTTTTTCTTGATATTTCGATTATTTGCCATAGTAACATAACAATACAAGGTTAATAAGCAGCTACACTTAAGTGCACAATATATCACACGTTTCGGGTTTTTCCTGACCATGTTAGTTCGTCAGTATAAAGTTACACCTTCATGTGGAGAAGGATATTTGCATAACAAGACCTTGAAACAGCAATAGCCGAGACTACACACCTCCCTAGACAGAGTCTAAGTCAGTGGCAACCCTAACATTATCACTGTGATCCACGTCTCAAATCCTTGCCCCCAGTGGAAAGAGAAGCATGGTCGGGACAACCCAATTACCAATAGTAGGTTATAAGCAACTTACGATTTGAACCTACAGAAAACTTATACTACGTAATTCTGAAGTGCCTTGATAGATAAATATACATTATCTGTTTAGCTAACCCGAGATATTTAGGAATAAAACTACCATATGCCACGTGGACCATGATACCTTACAGTTATTAATATACTCATATAGTGGAATAGGGTCAGTGAGCTTTCTGCTTAGACTTTTCTGCATTCATAAGTCTTAAAGATTGTCTCTGATACACTTAACTCAGTTTCCTTAAATGTTGCTTAACCTGACTCTACTTGTAACAATGTTTACTCCTTCCAGGCGTCAGCGGAATTGGGGAGACCGATTCCGAGTATATTATACATACCAAAGTAAGTCCCTCATACTTACTATAGAACCTGATTTCAGTCATAGACAAGGAAAGTTAACTTTTCATTTCCAACCACCCTCAGCTCTTCCATGCACACTAATCCTCAGACTTAGGATATGGGTCCCTCCAAGTATTGCCGACACCGGAGGGGAAGTTTTCTGTTTGTTAAACGTTTGTTTACCTGGTACACATTTAAGGCTTTGTTACCATAGTCTCACTAAACAGCCACCATAGGTATTATCGCTTTACAAAGGCCCGATTTTCTTTTGCTGTAAGGACTATACCAAATAATAACAACTTAAAGATGTACTCCATGCATACCACCTCATCAATCCACCAACTGCACCACAATAACTGTCTACACAAGCTCCAATCATACCTCTCCACCACATAGTACTACATAGGACATCCTAATCACCAGCACGTAGCATCTATAGGGCAGCTCTATTCGTCCAGGCTGCAATTAGCAGCTCACTCATCACCGAATCACAACCTTCACCTTATAACGCGTTAACCTTCCCATTCATACCTCCATATATACCCCCAATAAAAACGCTTCTACCAATTACAGCATTACAACTGATACTTTTACTAGGAGATGGACTGCGGTCGTGCAGAATCTCACCCACACCGCCAGTACCTTTAGGAACACTCCGACTGCTCATACACTTTATTAGTGTCCTCCGTCCTCCCCATCCCCCATCACAGCTGAGCTGGTCTCAATTCAGTAGTCGGCAACTCTATAACACCACTAGGTGGGCTCCCCCCCCCTTTTTTTTTATCTCCTCTCCCTATCCTTAGTTCTTTTCCCTTCCTCCCTGCTCCTCTCCTTCCGAAATGACCCTCCTGAAACTAATATCGCTTAACATCAGAGGATTAAACATCCCAGAAAAAAGAAGTAAAACACTTATGCACATGAAAAAACTGAAGGCGGATATCATACTCTTCCAAGAAACTAATTTTCGCTCCAACAACATCCCCAAACTATCTAATTTGGATTTCCCCACGGTGTTCCATGCTACAAATAATGAAAGGAGTCGCTATTCTGATTTCTAAAAACGTACCTTTGGAAATAACTGACTCCTTAAGCAATAGGGAAGGACGCTTCCTTTTCATCAAAGGAACACTCTGGGGAAAACCAATCACTATAGCCAATATATACAGTCCAAACAAAGCCCAAGTTTCGTTTTTCAGAGACACGATAATGGAATTAGTCTCATTTCAAAACGGCATTGTGATTCTGGGAGGAGACTTTAACATTGCGCTCAACCCTCTAGAAGACACCTCCTCTGGAAACTCCTCCATACAATTCCGAACTCTTAGACAAACCAAAAAACAATGACACGACACCCTACTACACGATACATGGCGTACCCTTCACCCAACTAGTAGAGACTACACTTTCTATTCCACGCCGCACAATATATACTCTAGACTAGATTACTTTTGGATCTCCCAAAAAGACCTTCCTATGCTCTCCAGGGCCACAATAGAAGCCATGTTCCTCTCAGACCACCATCCAATCTCCATCTCCCTTTCTTTCCCGCAAACGCCCCATACCCCTAAAACATGGTGCCTTGACCCCTCCCTGCTCTCCAACCAAGCAAATCTAACAGTGGTAGCGAGAGACATTAGGGACTTCTTTTTAACAAACGACACCCCAGACACCAACCCCATCACCCAATGGGAAGCGCACAAATGTGTTGTTAGGGGCCTTCTGATAGCCAAAGCCATTGCCCGCAAAAAAGACAAACAAGCCAAAATAAATGCCCTCCTGAAGAAAATCCAAACATTAGAGCAAAGCCATAAAAGAACAAGAGCCAACAACACCTTAACCGAACTTTCTCAGGCTCACAGCCTCACTGAGGAACTGGGCCATAAAGTTAAAAAAATATGTTCTAACTCAAAAACTTTTCTATGAACACTGTAATAAAAGTGGGAAATGCCTAGCCAGAGCGATGCAAGAAAGAAAGGCCAATAACGTAATGCGCTTCAAACCTCCACAGGACGAACGGTTAATTCAAGCGAAGATATAGCCAATCAATTTGCTAAATATTATGCAGGATTATATAATTTGCCCCCAGAACAAAACTCCACGACCTCCAAATTTCCAGAAAATCTATAATTAAAGACTTCCTTAAAAAATATGCCCCAAAACCAATAGACAAACAACTAACCAAAGACATAGATGGCCCACTACTGGAAGAGGAATTCATTATGGCACTTAGTACAAGTCCTTCCCGAATCTCTTAACCAAACCTTTCCTCAGAGCCTTCAACCACCTGGCAGATATAAACTCCACCCCTCACAGCTTACTTGAAGCCCATATCACAGTTATCCCGAAGCCAGATAAGGACCCTTCTCAAACAGCCAGCTACCGACCCATCTCACTTCTTAATTGTGACTTAAAAATATATGCAAAAATCCTAGCGAACAGAATCCTCCCCCTTATCACAAGTCTAATACATAAAGAACAAGTTGGCTTTGTGCTGGGACGTGAAGCTATGGATAACACCATAAAGGCGATCAACATACAATATTGGCTCAATAGAAACAAAGTACCAGGATTTCTCCTCTCTCTGGATGCTGAGAAGTCGTTCGATAGGCTAGCCTGGGATTACTTGAGAGCCACACTTAACGCAATAGGATTGGGCCCTAGGATCATATCCTTAATTATGGCTCTGCAAAGGTGAGAGTCAACGTCCTCCTATCGAACACCTTCTCAATCCATAATGGAACACGACAGGGATGTCACCTCTCCCCGATCCTTTTCATCCTGACACTTGAACCCTTCCTAAGAAAGATCAGAGGCAACAATGCCATAAAAGGAATTTCTGTAGCAGGGAAACACTATAAAATAGCTGCTTTCGCTGACGATCTACTTCTGTTCCTATCAGATCTCCTAATTTCCATTCCAAATATTTTGAAAGACCTCAATGCTTTCCAATACATCTCACATTTCAAAATCAACTACTCGAAATCTGAGGCCCTGAACGCTTCTCTTCCTGCTGACCAACTTAAAGCTTGTAAAGATAACTTTGCTTTCTCCTGGAAATCCGATTCCATCAAATACCTAGGCATAAACCAGCAGCACAATCCTCCAACCTCTATATCAAAAATTACATTTCCATCTTGCAGAAGACCTTAAGAGATGGAGCAAACCACACTTTTCTTGGTTTGGCAGAGCAGCCATTATCAAAATGAACATTCTCCCACGCATCCTTTATATCCTACAGACAATACCCATTACGGTCCCACCAACTTTTTTTCAAAGTATCAGAAAGCTGTGTTCGGCTTTCCTATGGCACAATAAAAAACCAAGAATCTCTCACACCCAACTAACTCTCCCCAAACTCAAAGGAGGCTTAGGCATCCCAGATTTCAAACTATACTACTTGGCATGCCACTTGCAATGCATAGTCGATTGGAATATACACGACACAACTAAAGATTGGGTGGCGTTAGGAAAAGCTACTTCCGACATCCCGTTGCACCTGGCACCATGGATACGCACCCACTATACACCTAAAGAACTGAAAGAACATCCTATAATCGGACCCTCTCTAAATAGTTTAAAAAAAGCCACAAAAGATAGAGGTATTTCGGTGACTCCAGGCCCCATGACCCCAATCCTCAATAGTCCAGAATTCCCCTCAGGGCTCCATGACCAATTTATCACGGGCCTAGAACCAGACATAATACTACAGGTCCACCATTTAACCTCAAATTGAGATACGCTGCCACTAGATAGCATAAAACAAAAATGGCCCTCCATGGCAATAAATTTCTGGAAATACTTCCAGATAAGGCATTTTATTCAATCCATCCAAAAAACTGGCTATTTTCCATAAGCCAGGTCACAGTTCGATGACCTGTGTGCCAGCAAAAACCCCATACAACACACAATTTCCACCATTTATTCATTACTTTGGTCTAATACCCCCGGTAATGCTGGAAGATTCTGTGCAGCGTGGAATAGAGACCTAAAATTGAACATATCAGAAGAACAATGGACTCAGATCTACGAACACACACATAAGGGCTCCATTAATGTCTCTATCCAAGAGAATAATTTCAAACTTCTCACCCATTGGTACCGTACACCTGCTTCATCATTTTAACCCCAACACATCCAATCTTTGTTGGAAATGCAAACAAGGCACAGGCAGCCTTTTTCATATCTGGTGGGAATGGGCAGGAATTGTTTCCTTTTGGGAAAAAATACACTTGCAAATTAATTTTATAACATCGCAAAATCTACAACTAAAACCCGAACAATTCCTGCTTCACCTACTACAACCTAGCTCTGCTTCATACCGCAAATCACTCACCTTAAGTATGATCAATGCAGCCAAACTTTGTATACCGAGATTCTGGGGAACCTCCAATATACCCTCCTTACAGGACTGGTACAAACAAATTGAAAAAAATTGCTGCTATGGAAGAGCTAATTGCCATATCCAACGACACTCCGGCTAAACATGCTAAAACCTGGGCAGAGTGGTATAGGTTTAAATTCTCAAATGACTATCTGGTAACACTAAACAATACAACATAATCCTATTTATAAACATATGCTACTCCCACCTTCAGAGTTTTTTTCCGACAACAACAATCCTGTCATACAATTTAGTCTAGCCCCATCAGAAAATAATTGCCTTACACTTTCCTCAGCCTTTCCTCTCTTTTTTTTTTTCTCTTTCTCTTTCCCTTTCCTTTCCTTATTTCCTTATATATTCATGAAAGAGATTACTTGTGGGGGCCACAGGTAACCCTCAGACTCGCACAAAAAAAATGAGACATGCTAACAGATATGAACCCATCAACTGGTGTCCTATGTTTTTGTCTTCCTTCTTACAATACGGTTTCTCTGATAACCCAAGTTTGTATAATATATATTGCATATCCAGTTGTTATGATACTCGCTGTATTAGATGGCTGTATTAGGTCTATTCGACCGACCAATCTACGCTAACATTCCATTCAATATGAAGTCTCTATCCTGTTAAATTTTGCTTAAATTTTGCAACGTATAGTCTCTTCGGTTATACCTTTATTGTATTTCTACCCTATACTCAATGAAAAAATTTGGAAATAAAAAGAAAGCATGCTGATAGGAGGAGAATTCGAAGTGACGAAGAGAGGAACTCATGTTGCATCTCTTTTCACTATCCAGTCACAGACTGGTGTGGATTCATGACCTGGGCTCACAGAAAGTAGGTTATATTATGCAGTCAATACAGAATGGGGACATCTAGTGGCAGAAAAAAAGTCCTGCATGGAATATTTCTGTTTTGAACCTGGACATTGCAGCAAAATTGGTTTTAATACTTTGTCTTTTAAAGGATTATTCATGTCTATTGTGTTATTTTTTGCTGGAGTTCTGCTTTACATTCCTTGCAGCTACTATATGGTCACAAATGGAGCCAATGACTTCAATAAATCCCTATTTGCAGCACTAGGATTCCTTGTGATTGCATGCAGTGTGTGTGTATTTATCTTATCATACAAACATAGCCTCTTCATTTATTGTCATCTCATGCAGATGCTGATGTACAAATGACCGCACCTTCAGCCTATACAGCCACCCTTGGATCAGAAGCTCACATTCCCTGCACATTCACGACAGATGAAGATGTCAAGAATTCCAACCAGTTTGCAGTTTATTGGTATTATAATGAATTAGCTATTCTAGGAACTGATGATCGGAAGGTGTATAATAAAACCAAATATTCCTGGGATAAAGTCCAAGCAAAAAATGGCACTGCAAATATGACGATCTATAACATATCTACGGCAGATGGTGGAACCTACAAATGTTCAGTGAGCGGTGACCAAATCCAAATCAAAGAAATCACAGTGACCATTCAAGGTACCGTACATTAGATGTGTCTAAACATTCGAGAGGAACTTCACCCATATTTAATATACTGTATACAGCCACTTCCATATATTTGGAGTTAGGAATTTTCATATACATTTGAACTGACCTAACAATACTCTTTTTGTATTTTTTTTTTTTTTTCTTATATTTAACAGCTGTTCCGAAGATCACAGTTGTTAATGATGTTGTCATGATAAATAAAAAGAGTTTCCTGTGCTGTGAAATCTCTGGATTCTACCCGGAGGACATTAATATCACATGGCTCCAGGATGGAGTGCCACTGGGCGATGTTCTAGAAGGAAAACGTCAAAACAATCCAGATGGGACCTACAGTATAAACAGCTCAATAATACTAAGGCCCACCGAGGAGGACAGAGGGAGGAACTTCTCCTGCAGAGTCCAACATGTGTCTTTACCTAACCCTCTAAATAAAGTCCTACAACTGATATATGGAGGTAAGGATGATGTTTATTCTGCATAAAGCAGCCTTTCTGAACCTTTTTTTTTTATTATTTTTTTTTTTACCCCAGGTGAACCCCTAAAATAATTTTCAGTTTTTGAAGAACCCTTACTAAAACCAGTTTATTCGGGGGTCAATGGGAAAAATGCCCCTTATATTTTTGGTCAGTAGGAAGAAAGCAACCCTTACAGATAGCTTAAAAGATCATTGGTGTCATCAGGGCCGGCCCTACCATGGGTCCCAGTGGGTCCATTGGACCCAGGCAGCACTTTGAGAGGGGCAGCAAATTTAACCAACCAGCCTGCCCCTATACTGCCCTGGCCTGCCCCTATAATGCTGTAGCCTGTCCATATACTACCCTAGCATGCCCATTTACTACCCTAATCTGTCCATGCACTACCCAAACCTGTCTATATAGTACCCTAGCATGCCCTCTACTACCCTAGCCTGCCTATTTACTACCCTAATCTGTCCATACACTACCCAAACCTGTCTATATAGTACCCTAGCATGCCCCTATACTACCCTAGCCTGCCTATTTACTACCCTAGTGTGCCCCTTTACTACCCTGGCCTACCCCTATACTGCCCTAGCCCAAGCCTTGGAATTGAACATAATGGCATGTCATATAATTTTGCATATAGACAAGGTGCTGTTGCATGTAAATCTGTCTTCCTGATACATTTAATTTTAGCTTTCATTATCATGATATAAAATAATGGATGTGGGGGCTTTTTGGTGGGCGTGATTTTTTTTAAAAGGGGGGCAGCATTTCATTCTTGGACCCAGGCAGCACAATGTCTTGGGCCAGCTCTGGGTGTCATGCTGCTGGCTCTGCCAAGTGCAGGTCCGAATTAACATAGGGGCTATTGGAGCTGCAGCTCCAGGCCCCTTCCTTAAGTTAGGCCCAGCCCAGTGGTGTGAGTCACTAATGCTGCCCAGCCCTGCTCTGTGTGCAGTGTACACAGGATTGATATATAAATTGCGGCTGCAATATGTACATTTTTCTCTCACCCTCCTCTCTCTCTCACCCCCATCCTCCTCTGCTTCTCACCCCCTCTTTATTTCATTTAATTTGTACCAATGCCTAATTTGCTTTAACAAAAATTGTTTGCATTTTCACTGTATTTCAATAAAAAAGGCCAACAAAATCCACAGCACCAGGCCCACAATGCTCTTAATCCAGCCCTGGCCAAGTGGTGTTGGCCCAGGAAGTATGGAGGCACCAACAGATGGGAGATCAATCACCCAGAGTTCAAGGAAAGTCCTTGGAGGAATCCTGGGCAAGAATGTCTGGCCTGAAGCTTCTTCCAGATGAATGGTTATGCTGCATCCTGCAGTCTTGTCTTAAACACTTGCCGACCGTCAACCGACTTGCCAACAAGGTGGCTCTCCTGGGCAAACTGCCGTCATCTGACGGCGGCTGCCAGAGCGCGCGCGCGCCGCCGGAGGCGCTCTCACACACTCACTGTGCCAGGGAGCGGGTGCGGCGGACTCGATCTCCGCCGGCTACCCGCGATGCCCCCCCCCCCCCCGGAGTAAAAGAACGGAGGTCCGTGTAAGTAAACACAGACCTCCGTTCTGTTAGAGAGGGAAGGGAGTGATCACAGCCTTCCTCTACATGGAAGCTGTGATCACTCCCCTCCCCCTGCCAGTCAAACACTAAGACAGTTACAACACGCCCAGGGAACATAGTTAACCCTTAGAGCGCCCCCTGCAGGTTAACCCCTTCACTGCCAATGGCATTTACACAGTAATCAGTGCATTTTTATAGCACTGATCGCTGTATAAATTCCAATGGTCCCAAAAAAGTGTCAAAATGTTCCGACATGTCCGTTGCAGTATCGCAGTACCGCTAAAAATCGCAGATCGCCGCCATTACTAGTAAAAAATAAAAAAAAATAAAAACCCCAGAAATGAATTCTCATCATCCGTAAACACAGTCACTTTTGCGCAAACCAATCAATAAACGCCGCTTGCGATTTTTTTTATCACAAATATGAGGAACAATATAAATCGACCAAAACCGATGAAAAAAATGTTTTTTTATATATTTTTTTTTAATTTGTATTTTAGCAAAAAGTAAGAAATTTGTTTTTTTTTTTTTGCAAAATTATCGCTCTTCTTTTGTTTATAGCGGCGATCAGAAATGACGCAGCGGTGATCAAATACCACCAAAAGAAAGCTCTATTTGTGGGGAAAAAAGGATGCAAATTTCCTTTGGGTACAACGTCGCACGACCGCGCAATTGTCAGTTAAAGCGACGCATCGCCGAATCGCAAAAAGGGCTCTGGTCAGGAAGGGGGCAAATCCTTCCGGGGCTGAAGTGGTTAAAATGGACCTCCAGTCTCCTTCCAAAAAATTAAAAGTCAGTAGCTACAAATACTAGAGCCGCTGACTTTTATGATAAGGACACTTACCTGTCCAGGGGTACAGCGATGTCCTCACCCAAGCCGATTCTTAGGTTCCTAAGTGAACCTTTTTACTGCGCATCCGAGAGCCGTGCTGCGCTTTGTGAATGGTCCCACAGTCTTCTGGGCCCTGTCATGAGTCCCAGAAGGCTGTAGTGGGAAGAAGAGGGCAGAACTTCCGCTCGGATCACCTCAGCAATTCAACCAGAAGAGAGAGCGGGTACGTGTCAAAATCAGGTGCCCGCTGCCACCTCCACCCCAAAAAGTGCCAAATGTGGCAAACTAGAAAAAAGTACCCTTTTGGGTGAAGCCCCACTTTACTTCCAGTTCACATTGATGCGGTGCAGGGAACTGTATGTGATTCGGACAGGAAATGGACCACATTCCTGTTCAAATCACATGCGATTCTTTGAGTCCATTCATTTGGAATAACTCAAATTGCACCGCACAGGCGTGCGATTCGGTGCATGCACTGGAATTGGACTTCGTTTTGCGAACCATTTTTTTGGGGTGCCGCATGAACAGAATGCGATTGTCATGCAGAAAGCGCACAAGAATCGCTGCAAATCCCGCATTGCATCCGTGTGAACTGGGACTTATAGTGCTTCTAAAGGCAGAAGGTTAATGTATTCTATGTATTAATCACTTCAGCCCCGGAAGGTTTTACCCCCTTAATGACCATGCCATTTTTTGCGATACGGCACTGCGTCGTGCGATTTTGTTACCAATTAAAATTGACATCCTTATTTCCCACAAATAGAACTTTCTTTTGGTGATATTTGATCACCTCTGCGGTTTTTATTTTTTGCGCTATAAACTAAAGAAGAGTGTTTTTTATTTTCTGCTATAAAACATATCCCATTTAGGCCAATAAGTATTCTGCTACATAT
This sequence comes from Glandirana rugosa, assembly GCA_018402905.1. Classification (NCBI taxonomy): domain Eukaryota; kingdom Metazoa; phylum Chordata; class Amphibia; order Anura; family Ranidae; genus Glandirana; species Glandirana rugosa. The sequence continues at coordinate 330,378 of BLSH010182669.1, forward strand.
TTTTGTTAACAAAAAAAAAAACCCAATTCGTGTAAATTGAGTGATTTGTGCAAAAGTTATCTCATCTACAAAACAATGGGATAGATTCAGGGACTTTTTTTTTATTTTTTTACTGGTAATGGCGGCGATCAGCGATTTTTAGTGGGACTGCGACATATTGGATGCTAAGTGACACTTTTTGGGCACCAGTGACACCTATACAGCGATCAGTGATAAAAAATATGCATTGTCACTGTACTAATGACACTGGCAGGGAAGGGGTTAAAATCAGGGGCGATAAAAGGGTTGACTGTGTTCCCTATGTGTGCTTTCTAACTGTGTGGGGGATGATTAGTAGCAATCACAGATCTCTCTTTCCCTGTCTGATAGAACGACTGTCTGCTTTGTTTACATAGGCAGACAGCCGTTCTGTCATGCCTACTAACGATCGCGGGTGGCCGGCAGCCATTGCGGACGCTGGACCCGCTGATTGGCTGCTGCGTGCGCCCCAAACCCAGAAGTCGCGAACATACAGGTATGTTGTTTCATGCAGCCGGGCCGCCCTGCTGCAGTATATGTGTGCTGGGTGGTCCGGAACTGGTTAAGGTAAAAAACCTTCTGGGTGCAGCAGCCCCCCTAATACTTACCTGAGTCCCATCTCGATCCAGCGATGTTGCAGGAGTGTTTTTGCTGCCCGGGACTCCCCCTCCTCATCAAAGTCAGTGAGCCAATAAGGAGAGAGAGGGGACCGGAGTGAACCACGGCTCTGTGTCTGAATGGACACACGGAGAAGCAGCTCGGCTCGGGAGCCACTATAGGCAGCTGCTGGCTGTGGGGGCACTCGGCAGGAGGGAGGGGCCAGGAGTGCCGTCGAGGGACCCGAGAAGCATGGGCGTTCGCAGGTAGGGGCAAGGGGGGGGCAATTGCCCCCCCCTGGAATCAGGGATCAGATCAGGGGTTCCCTACTAGGTCCTTATCCTCTTGAGCCATGTATGCAGTTTCTGACAGTCTCTTGGGCCATGTATGCAGTCTCTGACCATTTCCTGTACCATGTCCGCAGTCTCTGACTGTCTCCTGTGCTATGTATGCAGTCTCTGACTGTCTCCTGTTCCATGTCCGCAGTCTCTGACTGTCTCCTGTATCACGTCTGCAGTCTCTGACCATCTCCTGGATCATGTCTGCAGTCTCTGACCATCTCCTGTATCATGTCTGCAGTCTCTGACCATCTCCTGTATCACGTCTGCAGTCTCTGACCATCTCCTGTATCATGTCTGCAGTCTCTGACCATCTCCTGTATCACGTCTGCAGTCTCTGACCATCTCCTGTATCATGTCTGCAGTCTCTGACCATC
>BLSH010182669.1:355649-380651 GCA_018402905.1 Glandirana rugosa
AAAGTATTGCGTTGCACCCCCCCCCCCCCCCAGTCCTTACCAGGCCATTTGGGTCTGGTATGGATTTTAAGGGGATATCACGTGATGGCAGAGGGGGTGGGACCACCGAGTGACATACCCAGGTGGCCCGCCCCTGCCTATATAAGAGCTGTGCAGGCCGCGCAATCAGTGGGAGGCCTCCCAGAAGGAGGAAGCTTTTTTTTTCTCTGGAACATGCGGGAACGTCAAATACCCTTTTAAAGGAGGCCACAAACTCTGGGTAACTCTGGACAATGGGTTTTTGTGTCTCCCATAGAGGGTTTGCCCAGGCCAAGGCTTTGTCAGAAAGCAAAGAAATCACGAGGCCTACTTTGCTTCTGTCTGTGGGAAAATCCTGAGGCAGCATCTCGAAGTATATCCCAACCTGGTTGAGAAACCCTCTGTATTGTACTGGATGGCACCTAAATCGCTGGGGAAGTGGAGCGGAACCAGACATACCCCCTATAGAGGTAATATTTGAGGTGGGTGCCTGCACAGATACTTGAGCATCAGCATGAACTGTCTGCAACAAAGGTTGTGCCAGAACAGCCACCGTAGGAGGAACCAGGTGAGCAGTGTGATTCAGGAGCGTCTGTAACGCTATGGTAAACTGAACCATGCGGTGAGCTTGGTCATCCAATCTGGCATAAATATTACCAGCAAGTGGATTGACTGCATCTTCTGAATTCATGGCCTTCACCTACTGTCAGGAACCATGAATCAGACCAAGACAGAAGTGCAGTAAAATCACACTTTTTAATAAAAAGGTAAAATGTAATAGAGTAAATGTGGTCAAAACATAGCCAGGGTTCGGTAACCAGAGTGCATAGTCATAGCAAGCCAGTGAAACAGGAGTCCAGAGATCAGCGGGGTCAAACAAACGGAATGCAGGGTTAGGAGCCAGGAGGAGAGTCAGCCGAGCAGGGTCTTGAATCCAGGAACCAGAAGGTAACGTCAAACAGGCAAAGTCTTTCACAGGAACATACAGCAGAGATTTCTCCAGAGATGTTGACCAAGGCAAAGGCATCTGCGATCTCATCCAGGCAGTTTATATAGCAGCAGAACAGGCTAAATGAGGCAAGATATGGTCATCAGGTGAGACACAGGGGAAGGTGAAATTGGCAATTAACCCTCAGCTGAACAGGAAGAGCTAAGCCCAGCCCTGACAACCCGATACCCATTCACATAGGAAGGGGGACCGGGATCTGGGGGCCCCCTTGTTAAAGAGGGCTTCCAGATTCCAATAAGCCCCCACCCACAGACCCCCGACAACCACAGCCCAGGGCTGTTGGGAAGAGGCCCTTGTCCCCATCAACATGGGGACAAGGGTCTTTGGGGTGGGGGCACAGGCCCCCCTGCCGAAAGCACCCACCCCCCCATATTGAGGGCACGTGGCCTTGTATGGTTTAGGCCCCCCCTTTTCCTGACCTTCCAGGCTGCATGCTCGGATAAGGGCCTGGTATGGACTGGGGGGGGGGGGGGCTAACTCTACGCCATTTATTTCTTTATTCTTTAATAGCTGGGTACCTTCAATTGTAACCACGAGTCATTTTAAATGGGATTTTTTTCTTTATAAATGTCAGTTTTGCTGTAGCATGTTCTGCATATGCTGCAAATGCACCTCTTTACAGGCACATTAAGGGGGCCCCCAGGCATGATATTTAAAGAAATTTTTCATTTTCATTGTTGCACTTTAAACATCCTTAAATTCACTGCTCCTAAAAAAAGGATTGTTTTTTTTAAAAAAAGCTTTATTAAAACATGTCCCCCAGGGCAGTACCCAGACCCCCATACCCTTTTTATGGCCAAATACTTGCATATAATGCTGTTTTTTTACTCAGCTGTCAGCAGGGAAACCCATTGACAGCTGATGACTCATTGGTTGTTAAGGAGGCGGCGGAGGTGTCGGGGCGAACACCCTGCAAATTCAGTTTTTTCGGCGAATGGCAGAACAGGCAAATGTTCAGCCCGAACTCATGCTCATGCTGGGGCTGAACCATTCCCCTATCACTACTTAGCACTAACCCCAACCGTAACAACAACATGAACCCTTCCCATAACTCCAACTCTAACACTAACCCCATGTGTAACCTTACAGCGTTTGTTAATCCGAAAAAAAAAAAAACAGATCCTGTTCCCTTTAAGCATGTTATACAGCACAGTGCTTGTGCTGTGTCATTTGGACCCCCATATCACCTGAAATACCTGTCTGATCCTGCCTGGCAATACCCTCCCCCTTGTGATAGAGCACAGAAAGGATCCGGAAGGCTGCACTCAATTTCCAATGCTTTATTTAGGGGTCCATGCCAACAAAGAACGGAGTACGACTAAGTCATAGCCATGCTCCGTTATTGTTTGCATGGACCCCTAAATAAAGCATTGGAAATTGAGTGCGGCCTTCCGGATCCTTTCTGTGCTCTATCAGTGTATCAGCATACTTGGCTAGCCCCTCCGAGGGAACTGGAATCACCCACATCTGTGTGTATGCCTGGAGTAGTCTTTCTCTCTGCACCCTCCCCCCTGTACTCTGACCATGATATATCAACACTGTTGTTAGCCCTGCTATCTGTCTCCTGTGTCCTCTCCTCCAGCCTCTCCCCCTCCCCTTTCTGACTGCTTGTGTCAGCGCCCACGCCCCCCCCCCCTCCCAGCGCTCCAGCTGCTCTTATACTTAACATTAATTGCTCCCATTCCCTCTGTATTAGAACAATAAGTTCCCCTGTGTCTGTGTTATATCATAAATATACTTATCTGTACTGATAACACACCCTCTTCCTACGATCATGTGACTCCTCGCCTCTGTCTCTCCTCTCTCCTTTCCTCCCTGGCTGATGTCAGTGGCAGGCTTGGGCAGAGGAGAGGAGAGAGGAGGCAACTGAGCGCAGGAAGACACTGTGTTATCAGTACAGTTAAGCATATATATGATATAACACAGACACAGGGGGACTTATTGTCCTAATACAGAGGGTATGGGAGCATTTTATACAAGTGGCTTAACAACCACTTTAACATTAACCATCTCCCTGACTCTAATCCTGACCCTTCCTTTAACTCCAACCCTAACACAAACCCTATCCGTAACACCAATATGAACCCTTCCCATAACTCTAACCCTAACCCCATGTGTAACACTAACATTAACCATCTCCATAACTCTAATCCTAACGCTTCCTTTAACTCCAACCCTAACACTAACCCCATCTGTAAGACACCAACATTAACCCTTCCCATGACTCTAACCGTAACCCCATGAGTAGCCCTCTGATTCCTCCTGTATTGAATTGTATTGTAACTGTACTGTTTGCCCTCATGTTGTAAAGCACTGCGCAAACTGTTGGCGCTATATAAATCCTGTATAATAATAATAATAATAACCCTAACATTAATCATCTCCATAATTCTAATCCCAACATTAACCCTCCCCATAACCATACCTCCCAACTGTCCCTCTTTCCTCCTCATTTGTCCCTCATTTTGTTCTGATCAATATAATTGCACATAAAACGCACTACTTATCTATCAAAATGTGTTTCCCAGTGCTAAACCTTTCGTCCATTTTCTAAATTGTTGCATTTATAAATTCAAAAAGCCAATATAAAGGAATAGTAGTGGTAAAATAAACACTTATGGGTGTAGCCAATCTTTTTTTTTGTACAATTCTCCTTTAAGGGGAGCATGGCAGGGGACATGTCCTATACCTACATACTTTTACTAATAGGTGTCCCTCATTCCCATCTCAGCAAGTTGGGAGGTATGCCATAACTAATGTTAAATTAATTCAAAAGTAAGGCCCTTGATAACTGTACTGTGAACACAGCACTGACTGTTGTCTATGACATCCTCTGCCTGCAGATCAGCCTGCTTAGGAGTACTTTTGAGTCCAATTAGCTTCCTGCCATTTCCTCAAGCCCTGATGAAGGGGGATCAGGGGAGGGCTGGCCCAGGGGGTAGGGTGGCAATTGCCCCCCAGGCCACCCTAACTTACATTTAAAATGGCCGATGGCTGCTGCCCGCTCACACTTTTTTTTTCTTGTGGAGGAAGGATATAGGGCCCAGGGGCACAGCCACCAACTAACTGCAGGCAAAGGGGGGGCGCCCAGGGCCGACCCTACCATGGATCCCGCTAGGTCCATTGGGTGGGCATGGATGGTGAGCTGATTTGGTGGTTCAATGGGCCACTTGACTGGACTTGCCCCCCAGGCCTACGGCTGCCAGACCTCCCCTGAGGGGGATTGTGTGACCCCCAACAGAGGTGGCTCTAGGCTTTGTGAGGCCTTAGGCAAAACCTAGATATGAGGCCCTACTCACACCCATAATGGGAAAAATAATTAAAGCGATAAAAAAATTAACTTTATAAATTGCATATGTTAAGAGCTTTAAAGTGCTGGAGTCAGTATCCTCTATCTCGGTGCTGGTGTCAGTTTCAAATTAGGCGGTTGCGAGGCCCCTGTGAATGTGAGGCCTTAGGCGACCGCATAATTTGCCTCATTAGAGAGCCGCCTCTGGCCCCCAAAAGGTGTTGGCATAGTTATATTAGATTTTGACCACTCACTGCTGCTCTCTCTCCTTCTGCAGGGTGACTGGTCTTGTCTCCGCCCCCTCCTGTAGTTTCCTGCAGGCAGCCTGTGGTGGGTGGAGCCTTCTGGGCCCCTCCCACAGCTCTGTTCTCTGCATAGGCTATATACAGCTCAGTGATGATGTCACTGCTGGGGCACACAAAGATATCGGAAGCACACAAAGTGGATTTATATCTTTTGTTGATAACTGGATTACTGCACTTAAAGCAATCATGTCACCAAAACAAAACCCTTCTCTGTCACCTCTCCATTCTTGCTATTCAGTCTTTGGTACCAAGGTATACTGCCTCTAGCACAGGTGTGTATGTCAGTCCACTACCAATCCTTGTAGCTTTTTCCTTCCTTCCTCATTTTTCTATATTTAAACTATCTGAATCTGTTCCCTTTTCGGCATTTTGAATGCTTCTACAGGTCACATTCAGTTTTATCATTCCTTTATTGTGCTATATACCATATACATATTTAATGACATTTTCATTTACACTACTGATGTTTAATTTATTATTTTAAATGTGTGCTGTATAGATGGCAACATTCCCATGAATCCTATTCAAAGAAATGATGGAGAAAATATAAATGCGGTGGAAGAACATGACTCACAGTCGGTGGAAAATATTGGAAATGAGAGGGAAGCCTTGAACCAAGAACAAAACTGCTCACCCCGGCAGAGGCCTGCAAAGAAACAAGACACAGCTCTATAAACATGGACAATGCAGACCAGGGGATCAAAGTCCAGAGCCAAGGAAGCCAAAAGCACCACCATATCCTTACTGAGAGACAATCCACCTTCTACCTCCAGAGACAGACAAAGAGGAGGAATGGGATAACAGTCAGTGAACTGATAGATAAAGATTGGGATGTTCTCTTATGGATTGTCTTATAATGTATATGCTTTTTTGTAGTTTTATAAAAAAAAATTGTAGGGCTTTAACAATCTACCGTATATGTGTAAAGTAGTGTGTATGCACTTTAAGATTTTTTTCTTTAAGTTTTATTTAAAATATTTGTAATAAAAAAAAAAATGTTGATGTTATTATTTCTTGATGGTAGCCCCCTTGATTTGTTGCTGGGATCCGTAATCAACATTAGAGATGTACAGGAGGAAAAAAATGTGCTTTGTTTTGTTGTTTACATAAATTTGTTTAATTCAACTGATTAAATTCATTTAATTGTTTTTTGGAATATGTTTCCTTTATTCAAATTCAACTTTAATTAGAATTTTCCTAATTCTGTTGAATTGAACTCAGTTTGACTGAATTTAGAAAATTCAAATGGAATGCAAATTTGAATTCAAATTTGAATCGAATTCCATTCAAATGTGTTTTAATTGAAATTCAGATTTAGGAAGATGATTATACTCTTTCTATCCCATTCTATTCTTTTCAAGCCTATTCTCTATTCTTTTCTTTTCTATTATAATCTATTCTTTTCTATTCTATTTGGATTCAATCTATTCGAAATTCTAATTTCAGAAGATGGTTATATTCCTTCTATAGTTTTTCTATTCTATTATTTTGTTTTCTATTCTATTCTTTTCTATTCTATGTTAGTGAACGTAAATAGAATTTATCAGTAACAGCCAAATTTTAAAGGGAATTCCAATACCTGTAATTTAAAGTGGTTGTCAACTTGTGAAAACCACTTTAACCTACAGGTAAGCCTTTAATAAGGCTTACCTGTAGGTGCCCTGCATATCTCCCAAACCTGCACGGTTCAGGAGATATGCAGTGTTGAAGCTGTGCCGATGTCATGTCGTGCCGTTCCTCCACTGCGACCGCGTCGTGACTGGCGGCTCATGCACGGGATTGACGTCACATGACTCCGGCCAGTCACAGTGCCAGAGTCGCGGCCCCAGAAGGAAGAGGGGCAGAAGATGGACATTGCAGGCTTCGTTTGCAGGTAAGTGGCGATGCATAGTAGCCCATTATGTTTCTACTTTACAGGGGAATATAGAGGAAGTAAACCCCATCTGGGTTTACTTCCTCTTTAATAGTTAGTAATAGTGAAGTTATTATTAGCTAGTTATTAGTTATTATTTCAGATTTACAATTATCGGGTTTTCGAATTTTCGGATTTCCCAATTTCCAAATTTACGAATTTTGGATTTTCGAATGACCAAATTTTGGAATTCAAAATTTGGAAATTCGTCCAAATGAATGAATTTTTAAAAATTTGTTAAAAAACTAATTTGGAACGAAACGAATTGCACATGTCTAATGGATACTCAATAAATACCATTGTGCCATGGATCTCTGGTAAGGAGCATGTGTTTTCTATACCCTGTCTCTATGGAATCCCTTTGCAAGCCCTGGAGGGGGAATGTTGCACTGCACAGTGTTGTGCCCACCTTGAAGAAAACATATTTGTGGACTTTTTATGCTCACTGAGATTGATTACAGATTGCTTTCTGTATGACTTGCTGAATGTCAGTCGGTCATTCCAAGTGTGTTCACAGTCACATATTATCTGTTGTGCAAAGCACAATAGGACAATTTAAATATTTTATTCACGTGTATGTTACTTTTAAGTGTAAGTAAGTTATTCAGACCTTTTATTTCAGGAATGGAAAAACAAATTAGTATGAAATTCCCATTGTTCTTCATGAGTAGAGACCAGCAGAAATCCCTAAAGCCTCGTACACATGGTTTGACGGTTGTACGACCGAACGGACCAAATCGTATGTTGGCTGTTGTATCTAGCATTCTGACTGCACTACACGATCGTACGACCAAAGAAAGAAAGTTCAGGTGCATGTAATTAGCATCCGGCCGTTCCTGCCTTCTGAGCATGCGTGTTTTGCACAATACAACTTGTTGGGCCAACTTCTCTGTACACGCGATACAACGGTCGCATGACCGCTTGTTGGTACTACCAAGTTTTCTAGTTTGCCATACAACTCCCATTGTACGACCGTTGTACGTCGGCTGTTCTAATCGCGCGTACTAACAGTCGATTTCGCATACAACGGTCCTTGTACGACCTGTTGTATACGATCGTCAACTCATGTGTACGAGGCTTAAGCCTGAAGATGACACAAGAAGAAAAATACACTCAAAGAAATAAATAACTTTCATTAATGACATTTAGTTTGTCAAAGCAGCATGTATCATCAAATAAAATGCATTTTTTTTTGTTAATCCAATGCCTTTTTTCTCCTTTTTCATACCCTGAAACCTATTTGCAATCACTCCAGCAATCCCAGGGTGGGTTTCTTGATGGTGGAACAGTGGACCATGCCTGTGTAAAATGTGTTAAAACAACTGTTTGTACTCTCCATAAAAATCCATGTGACAGTTTGACACCACACAGTTGGGAGATATGGATTGAGCGTTGTCACCCTGTAACTGGAAGTGCTTGAATAAGGACATTACTGGCAGAATTCAGAATTAAAAATATTAAAATTAATTTTAAAACATATTGATATGTTAATGATTAGAGCGTATGAATGTAAAAATCTCCAAAAAATCACAACCAGAACAATTGTCTTTCCAAGAGTTTTTTTTTTTTTTTCAAACAAACAAATATTAAAAAATGTATAAACAAAGAAAGCTAGGTTAAAGTTACATTTTTGTTTTGTTAAAAATAAATAAATAATAAACAAACATAAATAAACATATACATATAAGGCTACTTTCACACTGGGGCGTTCTTCAGGCACTTTTGGGCTAAAAATAGCGCCCTTATAGCTTTCACACTGGGGCGGTGCGCTTGCGGGACGTTACAAAAAAATCCTGCAAGCCGCATCTTTGGGGCGGTTCAGTGAGCGGTGTTTACACCATTCCTCCAACGCCCCTGCCATTGAAATCAATGGCAAGCGCTTCCAAAGTGGCTGCACACTGCCTCGGAAGCGCAGCGCGCCGGCACTTTTAACCCCTTGTAGGGGTTACAAAAAATCCTGCAAGCCGCATCTTTGGGGCAGTGCAGTGAGCGATGTTTAGACCGTTCCTCTAATGCCCCTGTCATTGAAATCAATGGCAAGCGCTTCCGAAGCAGCTGCACAACGCCTCAGAAGTGCAGTGCGCCATCACTTCTAACCCCTTTTTAGCCCCTCCCGCCTGCATAGTGGTGCCTTAGCTCCGCTATAACAGCGGAAAATCGCTTTAGCGCTACCGCCTGCCGGCCCCAGTGTGGAAGTAGCCTAAATAAAATAATGAAATAAATAACACACACACAAAAAGCAAAGTAAAAACCACTAACAAATTGTGTACTAGGTATATGTTTTCTTTATTTTTTTAGGTTTTTTTGAATAGGAAAAAAAAAAGAACGGGTAAAAACGCAAACTAAAAATGTGTAATTAAAAGTGCAACAGCTGCTACTGTATATAAAAAATACACTTGTAGATAGGTGCAATCTGTTTTCTCATATGCATGAGGCATTCAGACAAGTGGTGCTGCAGCCTGCAGAGGAAGTCAAGGGATCCCTGGTTTTTCTGTGGCTTCCTGAGTCATGGAGCAGCGTTCCTGGTTGGCTACACTCCATTCATGTGACCCCTGGTAGCCATCTTGGGTCAGCAGAGTCATTATAATTCCCTGCCCCCCAGGTTTTGGTGCACATTTGCCAAGGGGTAGAGTAGTGAGAGACCTGACAGGGAAAGTGATTAGGGCAGGGAAAGGTTCCTGACGCGTAGGGATGCTAAGGATTCGCTATCCTCAAGGAAGCCTCCCTTTTTGGTACCGGATCGGTCAGCCCGCACTTCCCCCTCTGACCAGATGCTGTCGGTGCGTTTCTTCTCACCACATTTCTGCATTTGAACTGAACTGTGAGTGTTTTCCCTAAGCGGCACTCTGCCATGGGGTGTTTGTAGTTGGCATTCTCTTCATTACAAGCTCTAAGTTTTATTGCAACCGGCTATGTGTCTATACTGCTGCCCGCACCATGCTGCACCTTCCCACACACTAAAAAAGAAAAGGGAAAAAATGTAAAAGAAAAAAAGTATTTTAATTTGCTATTCAGATTAATTTTTTCCTAAAAATCCTCAAAAAATGCATGAAAAGGTGAAAAGAGAATACCCAGAACACATAGAAAACTTTTAATGCATTATAAATCTTCCTGTCTGCACCGCGTGTATTTTACCTACATAAAATGTTCATTGATAATGTTGTTTCTTGATGTAATTTGCTGCCCTGGGCCTGCGCACATAGCCTATAGTACAGCAAATCTTCACGTTTCGTGGTCAGAAGTTTTTGGTTCTGGTATGCATTGGGGCGGTGGGGGAGGGTTGGGGTGGGGACACCTCATGCCATTTTTTTTTTCATGTATTTTTCATTGCATTCTTATTTTACATTCAGCTGTCAGCGGGGAAGCCAACTGACAGCTTATGAGTCATCGGTTGTTAAGAACACGGTGGTCGGCTTCCCGGCCTGCTCCTTATCAACAAGCTCTTCTTCATACAGAATTCGAATCAGTCAATCAATTTTCGGCTTCATGTACACTAGCCTACACTGGCAGCTCCTAAACTTACGAGCTTTTGCCTTTTTTTGCCAAAGCTCCTAAACTCAACTCCATAAAAGCCTGTGTCCATGTACACATAGGTTTTTAGCAGATTGTAGGAGCTGCCGTGTCTTGGTGAGCTTCAACCACCCTCTCCTGAACGCAGAAGAATCGCAGGAAAGTACAAAGCGTGGTGGCGATTTTGCAGTAAATGTACAGTAGGCTAGTGTACATGAAGCCTAAAGCTGGCCATTAGAGATGGGCCGAACACCCCCCCGTTCGGTTTGCCCAGAACTCTTGAATATCGCAAAAGTTCAGACCCGAACTGCAAACTTCAGTCTATTGGACCCAAACATGAAAATGCAAAAGTCCCCATTTTGAAGGCTTATAAGCAAGTTATTGACCATAAAAAGGGTATGGGGGCCCGGGTACTGCCCTGGGGGACATGCACCGATGCAAAAAAAAATTGAAAAAAGATTTTAAAGGAGCAGTGATTTTAATAATGCTTAAAGCGGAGTTCCACGTGTTTTTTGGTTTATTAAAAGTCAGCAGCTATAAAAAGTGTAGCTGCTGACTTTTAATAAACCGACACTTACCTGTCTCCCGGTCCAGCGACGGCTGCGCCCGAAGCCTCGCGCGTCTCCCCCCTCCTCCCTGCGGCGCCGGCATTTCAGGTGTGGCCGCCGGCCGTGGCTTCACGGCCGGGCACCCACTGCGCGAGTCGCGCTGCGCGTTGCCAGTGGCCAGGCAATCTTCTGGGACCTGTGACGTGTCCCAGAAGATTGCCAGGAGGGAGGGGCCGCCTAGGAGGAGAGGAGGAGTCGCCTAGGCGGCCCAGAGGCGGAAGGTGGAAGAGGGACAGGAAGTCCCTCTGAAACCTGGGGACACACTCCCCCCCAAAAAAAATTACATGCCAAATGTTGCATGTAAGGGGGTGAGGAGTGCTTAAAGCGGAAGTTCCATTTTTGGGTGGAACTCCGCTTTAAATTGAAACAATAAAAAATGAAAAAAATTATTTAAATATAGTCCCCTTAGTCTGCCTGTAAAGTGGCACATCTGAACTGAGTATAGAACCTGCTCCAGCAAAACTGACATTTATAAAAAAAAATGACTAGAGCCTAGGTTCACATTGATGCAATTTGGCGTGAGATTTGACATGTCATATCGTTTGCCAAATCAGCGGCAATTGTCGGCAATGGCACTGTCCAAATCGATGCAGCGCAGCAAATGCTGTACTACTTTTGGCGACTTTGGGCTGCGATTTGTATAGACATTTGTGCAGCAACCCGCACAGATGTCTCCGATATCGCCCCCAAAGTCGGACTGACATGCAGGTATGAAATTGTCGCACAATTTGAATCCCACTGTCAGTGTGAACCTGGGGTTAAATGGATTTTCCCTGCAAGCGTTCTTTATTTGGACAAGATGGAATTTAGATGCTGGGCATGTGGGTGGCAGGGAGTGTATTTTTTTGGATGCAGCAGCTGGGGCAGAGAAATTTGCCTGCTATACTCTTCAGCTGGTGGTGTGCTGCTGGCAGACATGTTGCAAGGACCTGTGACACCCTGCACTATGCCATCATCCCTGTTGGTGGAGGCTGCTGAGAGGTCATGAGATATAGCGGGGATAGACATGAAAGGTGAGGAGGAGAAGAATTGTGTCCCCAGTGTGTGTTCTTGAGTGGTGGGAGGATAAATGCCTTGTCAAGCATGTGGTACCCAAATGGCTGGTGTTTTTGACATGCTGGATCTGCTTGTGGCAGAGATTGCAATTTGGAACAGTGGGATTGGCTACACATGTGCTAAAAAGGCCCAGACAGAGCTGAGCTGTGTGAAGTGGGCCCGGGAGATAACAGCTCCACAATCTGATGGAATAGGGTGGCTGTTCTCTACTCTTCCATGATGGCTGCCTCATTGGGGTTGTGCCTCACCCTCACTTTCCTCCTCTGCTCTATCCGGCACCCAATTCGCATCAGTGACCTCATCATCCTCATTTCTTCCATCCTCATCATCACCGGAGCCAACTTGGCAATACACTGGGGCTGGGGGAACATGACTGTCAATGTGTTGTTTATCAGTGTTCTGCCCTCTCTGTTGGCTCATGTTAGTCCCTTTCTCAACCTCAGAACCAACATCAGAATCAAGTAATGCCTGTGCATCAACAAGGAGCAAGTGGCTGATGCTGTGTTCAAATAACTCAGCTGACTCCTCCATGCATGATGCTGGGGCTATGGCAGGAGTAGTTGTGGACAAGAAGGCAGAATAGGCTGCTCTGGGAGCTGCGGGGGGCTGTGCACTAGTCTCTGCTTGGGTGACGGAGGATAAGGAGGATGAGGATGGTTTAGTAATCCAGTCCACCACCTCCTCTGCCTACTGTGTCTGGATAGAATGGGCAACATCACTAAACGGAGACAAATGTGCCCTGCCTGGAGACGGCCATGTCCACCTTTACCATCTGAGCTCAGTCATCCCCCCCATCAGTGCTCATTTATGCCTCATTCATGCTCATCCATACCACATCAGTTCTCATCCGTGACACATCCATGCCACTACAGTGCCCATCAGTGCCACTACTGTGCCTCACAATAGTGTAATAGGTAGTCAAATTAGATTTGAAATTTATGCCCCTAGAACAACTGATGGTGCTCCCTGCATGTTGGACCTCAGTATGTGGCCAGGCTGTGTAAAAGTCTCACACATGGGGTATCGCCATACTCAGAAAAAGTAGCAGAATATGTTTTGGGGTGTCATTTGTGATATGCATATGCTGGGTGTGAGAAATGACCTGTTAATATGACAATTTTGTGAAAAGAAAAAAAAAAAGAAAAAAATCTTAATTTTGCAAAGAATTGTGGGAAAAAATTACAACTTCAAAAAACTCACCATGCCAATTACTGAATACTTTGGAATGTCTACTTTCTAAAAAGGGGTCATTTGGGGGGTATTTGTACTTTCCTGGCTTGTTAGGGTCTCAAGAAATGAGATAGGCCGTCAGTACATCAGGTGTGATCAATTTTCAGTGATTGGCACCATAGATTGTAGACTCTATAACTATACCAAATAATATACGCTGATTTGGGTTTTTTACCAAAGATATGTAGCAGTATAAATTTTGGCCAAAATTTATGAAGAAAAATTACTAATTTGCAACATTTTATAACAGAAACAGAGCAAAATTATCTTTTTTCATTTATAGCGCAAAAAATAAAAAAAAACAGCGGTGATTAAATACCACCAAAAGAAAGCTCTATTTGTGTGAAAAAAGGTTAAAATTTCACATGAGTACAGTGTAGTATGACTGAGTAATTGTCACTCAAGTTGCGAGAGCACTGAAAACTGAAAATCGGTCCGGTTAGGAAGGAGGTTTAAGTGCCCAGTGGTCAAGTGGTTAAATAGTTTTCAAAGAAGTCAAATTAAAAAAAAAAAAAAGAAAAGAAAAAAATAAATAGTTGTTACATTCCCAGAGAGACTATTCCTCTATACATGCCACTACTACCCAGCTATTGGTATCAAATAATCTAGGATAACATCACATGACTATCTATCACAGGTTTTTCAGATGGATAGTGGCTGTAGTTATAACTGTAACCTTCTTCATAGATGACCTCTACTTCTTCAGACAGAAATAATCATCAACATTTTTACAAACTTACACTATGTTAGAACCAGACATTATTACCGTTCATGGATCATCATTAGTATTCATATCGCAGAACTGACTCACATAAAACATAAATTATGGCACCCCATTATGGGCATCAACAGATCGCCCTGGGATTGCAGGGGATCACATGGAACACACAAGAGTCCTAGGGAACCACTCTTCTCATTTCTGTCTCTCTAATGCAGACTTCTCTAACATAATAAATAAAGTTGATTAGTCTGTTAATATCACGCTCCTTAGTCATACCTTTCTCATATCTAGCCAGCAAAAAAAAAAAAAATCATAAGAAAAAAAACTGCCCACCTTACTTTAACTTGATTTTGAGGAGCGACCGGAATTTTTTTTCTCTTTCAATAATTTTATTGATTTTGCCATAATGAAAATAGTAACAGACAAAATACCGGCCAACATGGCCCAGTAGAAATCAGAGATAAGAACTCATGGACATATGGAATACAGATATTTTGTGTCACATAAACAGAGGAAGAATGGGTATAAAGAAACATTCCTAACCTACATTTCACTACGGTCTGGTAAGGTGAAAATATCAAAAACCTTTTGAATGTCATTGACATATGAGAAACAAAAGAAGTATCCGTTGAATAGCCATGCTGATTACATAATAATAAGACAAAGGACGGAAAATTGTCGGGAGCTTTTATTGCCACCCCAAAGGGATCATGCTGTGGACAGGAAGGCTCCGCCAATATGATCCAGCTGTCAAGACTATACAGGGACCCTCAGATCGATGCTACCAGTCCATGAATATGGGTGAGCTAGAGTGAGGGTTTTTGGTGTTCCCTCAGTTAATAGGGCCTTATCATTGTTTTATAGTATAGTCATGGAAACCACCTTACATGCTTATAATGTACATTCTTGTAGTATATAGGAAAATGAGAACATACAGAACCTAGAACCTAGTATGCAGATGGTGTTAGCGCAATCAGTTAGCTGAGACACTGCCCAGATGGAGATCAAATTAGGATCGTATTAATAGTACCATTGGGTGATATGGGCAAAGCTAATGTTAAGGACAGAAATGATTCTGCTTACTGATTTCCAAAGCTTAATCCTTTGGCTTGTTAAATCTTGCTGATCCCACAAAGAGAGGAAGGCTGAGGAGAGAGAGAGAGAGAGAGAGCAAGGAAAAGACTGGATGAAGTAGAAAGGATAGTAGAATGAGGGAAAGGTATGAGGAAAGATAGAAGAGGGGTCACCTAGAGTTGGAGCAATTACGTGGTAATGGCACCAGGGTAAAGAGGTATGCAGGTACAATTGGCCTAGGGTTTCCAAAATGAATTCAAAGGTATGAACTCTATCTTGGAACGTGCCTACCATTTTCTCCTGGGCCATGATCCAGGAGATCTTACGTTTAACAGCGGAAAGTGTGACTGAAGTCTTTTTCTAATATTTTGCAATGGTAATTTTGGCTCCTATAAGCATGAAAAAGACCAGTGCTTAAGTATATTTAGATAACTTTTCCACCTTGTGATTATGGAGCGCTAATTTGGTGCATATTAGGCAGAAAGATCTGTTACAGAAACCTTGAATTCAAGGGTAGGTCCACCAAGTGTGGAATAATGAGCCCAGGTGATTGCAGCCCCTAAAGCACATTGGGGAGGAGTTTGGATAGATTTTAGCAAGTTGAGTGGGAACGCGGTACCAGCGCGTGAAGATTTTGACATTAGCCTCCATCAAAGAGATGTTCAGAATTTTGTTATATATACTCTCTGGTCTACTATTGCTCTGTTGTAGAGGTATACCGTAGCAGATTGGGATGAGCAAACTTTGGCTGTTCAGGCATTTGGGGGGTCTGGTATGGATTTCCTAGGCGACCTCACATTTTTTTTTTTTTTTTGCATTAGGTACCCCTTTTTTTTTTAGATATCCTCTTAAAATCAATACCATACTTAAAGGGTCTGGTATGTATTTAGTGAGGGAATCTACACTTTTTTTTTCATTTATGCTGTAGGACGTTCTACAGCAAAAATTACATTTAAAAAGAAAAAAAAACATAGTTTAAATCACTGACAATCTTTGTTCACTAAAAGGTTTCCCACATATCTTGAGGGGAACTTTGGAGTTTTTTTAAATAGAAGCCAGAAGGAAAATGTAACTTGCTATTTTAAAAATCACTGAGTTTGGCCAAACAGAATAAAAAATTAAAAAAAAACATGTTTTGTACGTGTTTCTTAGGACAGTGCAAATCCCCCATGCTATTTTTTGACAACCCTTTGCCTATCAGCCCAGTAAATGGACATTTTGGATTTGACAGATTTGGCTCTCATTGACTTAAATGGGGTTCAGCTTCAGCATCCAAACTTCTTTCCTCTTCGCTGAATATTGCTTGAAGTAAACCCAGGGCAGTTGGGCTCATCTCTAGTAGTAGATTACATCTGATCAAGAGCATCCTAGGAAGGATAAAAAGGAACTTTAACATAAAAAAAAATCCAAATAAGCAGGATTTTTAATGCAAAAGAGATAAACTGCTTGCCTGTATGCACTATTTTGGCAACGCAGAGATGAATAAATGACATTATTTCAGCCCAGTCAATAATGATTGGTACCTGGAAGCTGCTGTGCAGAGGGTGTCTGAAATAAAAATGGGGTGGTTATGGTTTCCCCAAGTTTATTTGTAATTATATATTAATTGTCTATTCCTCTAATTCGTTAATCTACTAAAGCTCTGATAACAGTAATGATAATAGTACGATAATAAGGTTAGCCTATATATATATAAATAATCAATCACTCCGCTTTAATGAAGCAAGGATTACATTTATTATAAGGAAAATAGAGATTCTGACATCAAAACACTATAAGAAAATATCATAGAGCCTATGACATAAATAACAAGTGATACTTAGGCTGTCCTCGAAATGTTGTTCTGGCTGGCCTGATGGAAGAGGATGTGGAAGAGAGGGTCTCTCGGCTTTTTAAACGCATTCATGCATCATCCACACACACCCGCCCAACGCCAGCCTACTTCTGCATTCTGTCCAATGGTGACAGACTTCCTTTCCTTGAGTCTGTCCCTAGGACGCATGCCTGGATTGTCCACTAGAGGCAGTATATGTCCATTTATCACTCACAACTGACTCATCAACATTTGTGGTCAGCTGGTCCCTTTGATGTCAGGTAATCAGGAAATTTTAATTTGCACCTCCCCAGGAGATCTCATCTGGCTTTCTCTACCACTACACCTCATTGCGCGGGGTGGGGGGGGGGGGGGCTTTATGGATATTTCCTGGAAGGATATGGCCATTCATTCTTGACTCCTTATTACCAACACCCCGCTGGGTCCCCTGCCATATTAATGACACTCCAGAACTATGATATTAAACCATGTTGCCATCCAACAGTGTCAGTGGTCCCTGAGGATCTCCGGGACACTGCAGTGCTCAAGAGAAACCCTTTCACTACGTCATACTGACCTGACAGCAAAGGTTTCATACACAATCTGGTGGCTGCAGCCATTGGGATTGTGTGTAAAACTGACAGGGGGACTTCCGCCTGTCAGGTAGAAGCAGTTGGGTGGCTGCACTGCTTCCTGATTGCTTCCACACACCCCTGGAACCCCTCATCCATGTCTTTATGGACCTTGCTTTGTGCACTGGTCCAAATCATTTGGTGGAGGGGGGATTATGGTGTGGGGTTGTTTTTCAGGGATTGAGCTTGGCCCCTTAATTCCAGTGAAGGGGACTCTTAAGGCGTCAGCATACCAAGATATTTTGGACAATTTCATGCTCCCAACTTTGTGGGATCAGTTTGGGGATGGCCCCTTCCTGTTCCAACATGACTGCCCACCAGTGCACAAAGCAAAGTCCATAAAGATATGGATGAGCGAGTTTGGGGTGGAGGAACTTGACTGGCCTGCACAGAGTCCTGACTTCAACCCGATAGAATACCTTTGGGATGAATTAGAGCAAAGGCTGTGAGCCAGGACTTCTCATCCAACATCAGTGCCTGACCCCACAAATGAGCTTCTGGAAGAATGGTCAAACATTCCCATAGACACTCCTAAACCTTGTGGACAGCCTTCCCAGAAGAGTTGAAGCTGTTATAGCTGCAAATGGTGGGCCAACTCAATATTGAACCCTATGGACTAAGACTGGGATGCCATTAAAGTTCATGTGCGTGTAATGGCAGGAGTCCCAATACTTTTGGTAATATAGTGTATATATGCAAGTCATGTATTCAGGCTTCTTTTTTTTGTAGGTATAATTATGGTAAGCACAAAGTAATAACTTCCCAAAAATATAACAAAATAATGGTGGTCTGCTTTTTATATGGATATTAGGCTTGATCCACACTTATGCATTTTTAGTGCATTTTGCAGATTTGCACTGCAGTCCATTTAACATGGTTTCCTATGGAAGACGTTCTGTAGTGCAAATCTGCAAAATGCAAAAAGCACTAAAAATGCATAGGGGTGAACGTTATAAACATAGATATGGGATTCTCAGGCATTGATTGTAATGAATATTACACATTGATAAGTAAGCTATTTACAGACAATAATACGTCTCTCTATCCCGGCTACACTCCAGCCTGGAATGTCATTGGCAGTAAACTAAGCTCTTTGCAGGAGAGCCATGGGAAGGGGGAGAAGAAAATGAAAGTGAAAGAAATGAGTTCCTTCCTTTTATCGGGATAGCTGGCACTCATTTTTTGCAAGCTGTTTTTGCTCGTGTTTTATTATAGATTTACATTTCTAATTTTGGAAAATATTACGAACAGCCGAGTCAGCTAAGGATAAAGAGACTGAAGGCGTAACAATGAGGAATAAGAAAATCTCCACCCTCCTAGGAAGAGAAATGTCTCTGGGATTATTATGGCTGCTTTTCTTCCAACACACAGGTAAGTTTTATTTATTTGTCACATTTATTTGTAACATTTATTTGTCACATTTATTTGTAACATATGAGCCAATCAATATCACAGCATTGGCAGGCTCAGCTAGGTGCCCCACCCACACACAAAGGGAGGGGCAGTTATTAGCAGATTTTAGGAAGTGTTCTGCCGTTATGTGACCTGAACTTTCCAAAAACACTCTGCAAAATGCAATGCGTAAATTCCCTGCATTAATCCTTGGTTATAGGATTATATTATATGGCCGATGTGCTTCCTAAGAGGAGCCCCCCCTCACCTGCAAAAGTTACTTTTACTATTAGGGCACTTTCCTGTCCAGGAATCCAGCGGTGTCCTCGCCCGAGCCGATTCTTGAATCCGCTCTCGGGTGCTGGCGCTGCCATCTTGACTAGCTGAGCTTCCCCTTTTGAGTAGAACTCCACTTTAAAGCTGTAGTAAACTCAACTTGTTTATTTATATCTACAGTTCCGTGCCCATAAATGCGAAATGTTTAGTGGCCATAAATGCAGCCTGTTCTGTGCCCATAAATGCAGCCTGTTCTGTGCCCATAATTTCAGCCTGTCCTGCACCCATAAATGCAAAATGTTTAGTGCCCATAAATGCAGCCTGTTCTGTGCCCATAAATGCAGCCTGCTCTGTGCCTATAATGCAGAATGTTTAGTGGCCATAAATGCAGAATGTTTAGTGCCCATAAATGCAGCCTGTTCCTTGCCCATAAATTCAGCCTGTTCTGCGCCCATAAATGCAGCCTGTTCAGTGCCCATAAATGCAGCCTGTTCTGTGCCTATAAATGCAGCCTATGTGCCCATAAATACAGCCTGCTCTGTGCCCATAAATGCAGCCTGTTCTGTGCCGATAAATTCAGCTTGTTCAGTGCCCATAAATGCAGAATGTTCAGTGCCCATAAATGTAGCCTGTTCCATGCCCATAAATGCAGAATGTTTAGTGGTCATAAATGCAGAATGTTTAGTGGCCCTAAATGCAGAATGTTTAGTGCCCATAAATGCAGCCTGTTCTGTGCTCATAAATGCAGCCTGTTCAGTGCCCATAAATGCAGTCTGTTCTGTGCCTATAAATGCAGCCTGCTCTGTGCCCATAAATGCAGCCTGCTCTGTGCCCATAAATGCAGCCTGCTCTGTGCCCATTAATTCAGCCGGTTCATTGCCCATAAATGCAGAATGTTCAGTGCCCATAAATGCAGCCTCTTCTGTGCCCATAACTGCAGTCTGTTCCGTGCCCATCAATGCAGCCTGTTCCATGGCAATCAATGCAGCCTGTTCGGTGCCCATAAATGCAGCCTGTTTCATGCCCATAAATGCAGTTTGTTCCATGCCCATCAATAATGCCTGTTCTGTGCCCATAAATGCAGCCTGTTCTGTGCCCATAAATGCAGTCTGTTCCGTGCCCATAAAAGCAGTATATTCCATGCCCATAAATGCAGCCTCTTCCGTGCCCATCAATGCAGCCTGGTCTGTGCGTATAAATGCAGCCTGTTCCGTGCCCATAAATGCAGTCTGTTCTGTACCCATAAATGCAGCCTGTTCCGTGCCCATAAATGCAGTTTGTTCCATGCCCATAAATGCAGTCTGTTCCGTGCCCATAAATGCAGTCTGTTCCATGCCCATAAATGCAGTCTGTTCCGTGCCCATAAATGCAGCCTGTGTCATGTCCATAAATGCAGCCTGTGTCATGTCCATAAATGCAGCCTGTTCATTGCCCATAAATGTAGATTGTTCCGTGCCCATAAATGCAGCCTGTTCTGTGCCTATAAATGCAGCCTGTTCCGTGCTCATAAATGAAGCCTATTCAGTGCCCATAAATGCAGATTATTCCATGCCCATAAATGCGGAATGTTTATTGCCCATAAATGCAGCCTGTCCCGTGCCCATAAATGCGGCCTGTTCCATGCCCATAAATGGAAAAATATTGATGTATGGTAATCAGTTTGCACAAAATATTGAGTTTAATTTTGAAATTTTATTAATTTTTATATATTGGTATAAGAATCCCACACCAGCAGGATCCCTGCTTAGTAGCAAGCGCTGTTTGACTGTACTTGATTAAACTTTCACTAAGGTGAAATTCCAGCAGCAGCTGCGAATCTCACACCAAACCGTGGCGCGGGTACCCTTGTTATCTAAATAAAAGCCTGTTCTGTGCCCATAAATGCAGTCTGTTCCGTGCCCATAAAAGCAGTCTATTCGATGCCCATAAATGCAGCCTATTCCGTGCCCATCAATGCAGCCTGGTCTGTGCGTATAAATGCAGCCTGTTCCGTGCCCATAAATGCAGTCTGTTCTGTACCCATAAATGCAGCCTGTTCCGTGCCCATAAATGCAGTTTGTTCCATGCCCATAAATGCAGTCTGTTCCGTGCCCATAAATGCAGTCTGTTCCATGCCCATAAATGCAGTCTGTTCCGTGCCCATAAATGCAGCCTGTGTCATGTCCATAAATGCAGCCTGTGTCATGTCCATAAATGCAGCCTGTTCATTGCCCATAAATGTAGATTGTTCCGTGCCCATAAATGCAGCCTGTTCTGTGCCTATAAATGCAGCCTGTTCCGTGCTCATAAATGAAGCCTATTCAGTGCCCATAAATGCAGATTATTCCATGCCCATAAATGCGGAATGTTTATTGCCCATAAATGCAGCCTGTCCCGTGCCCATAAATGCGGCCTGTTCCATGCCCATAAATGGAAAAATATTGATGTATGGTAATCAGTTTGCACAAAATATTGAGTTTAATTTTGAAATTTTATTAATTTTTATATATTGGTATAAGAATCCCACACCAGCAGGATCCCTGCTTAGTAGCAAGCGCTGTTTGACTGTACTTGATTAAACTTTCACTAAGGTGAAATTCCAGCAGCAGCTGCGAATCTCACACCAAACCGTGGCGCGGGTACCCTTGTTATCTAAATAAAAGCCTGTTCTGTGCCCATAAATGCAGTCTGTTCCGTGCCCATAAAAGCAGTCTATTCGATGCCCATAAATGCAGCCTATTCCGTGCCCATCAATGCAGCCTGGTCTGTGCGTATAAATGCAGCCTGTTCCGTGCCCATAAATGCAGTCTGTTCTGTACCCATAAATGCAGCCTGTTCCGTGCCCATAAATGCAGTCTGTTCCGTGCCCATAAAAGCAGTCTGTTCCGTGCCCATAAAAGCAGAATGTTCAGTGCCCATAAATGCAGCCTGTTCAGTGCCAATATATGCAGACTGCTCTGTACCCATAGATGCAGCCCGTTCTGTGCCCATAAATGCAGCCCGTTCTGTGCCCATAAATGCAGCCTGTTCCGTGCCCATAAATGCAGCCTGTTCCGTGCCCATAAATGCAGCCTGTTCCGTGCCCATAAATGCAGCCTGTTCCGTGCCCATAAATGCAGCCTGTTCCATGCCCATAAATGCAGCCTGCTCTGTGCCCATAAATGCATCCTGTTCTATGCCCACACATGTAGCCTGTTCTATGCCCAGCAGCTCAGCCTTCCCTAGAGGAGAGGAGAAGGATTATACAGAGTGGGGATCTCCTGTTTACCCAGCGCGGCCGCTGTCCTCAGACGAAGTCCACCTCCTATGATAGACGTCACCGGTGTGCTGCCTATCATAGGAGTCGGCCCAAGAGGCAGGACTTCGTCTGACAGCCAGGTAAGTGGGAGATCTCCGCTCTGTATAATCCGGCGGTGCTCGTCCCCTCCCCGTCTGAGACAGCCCAGGGCCCTGGATTGACATTTCACAGTCCAGGCATATGTAGAGTAAGCGGGGACAAAATGCGGGACAGACTTCCTCTGGGGACAGCGTCCTCAGTCCGGGGACTGTCCCAGAAACACGGGAACGTCTGGTCACCTAATCTATAGGTAAGCCTATAATAAGGCATGGACAAGCCAGACCCATTCATGGCTGGAGGGATGCCAGGAAAGCTGTGTTTGTAATAGAAGTCACAGCGGCAGGCGCTGATAACAAGTCAGGCACAGGCACATCTGTCGATGATGTCACAGGGGAGCAGTGCCATAGCTATTTATGAAATGTCACATTCATGGTGAGCAGATAAGGGTCTGGCATGGATTTTGGGGGGACCCCATGCCATTTTTTTTTCTTACATTTTGGCGTGGGGTTCCCCTCCAAATCCATACCAAATCTGAAGGGCCTGGGGGAGGGGGGGATGCCGTTTTTTTCTGATTTTGTTTGCCAACAATTATTTTTTTTACATTCAACTGTCAACGGGAGACAGCTGATGACTCAATGGTTGTTAAGGATGCGGTGCCAAGGCAAAACCCGCCTGAAAAACACATTGACCACAGCTGCATAGATGTGAACCTTAAAGCCCTGTAAGAAAACAATTGCACTTCCAGTGGGACCCCAAACATTGCAAAGGTTAACTGATAATTAAGTCTAGGAGCACAGAGATAAGGAGTATTACTTACATTAATCCTCGCTTTTATAGGCTCTCTCCATCCATTCGACCACACCCATGAAGACCCCTCTCTAGGCCCCATTTAAACTTGTGCAATTTCACCCATGTATGCCATCGTGCTACAATACATGACAATGGAAATCGCGTTATTCTCTTTGTGCCCGTTCACATAAATCCACATGGTGTAGTGTAATTTTTGAACAGGTGTTTCTTTTGGTGCAGCAAAGTGCATTTTGACCCCATAGACTTCAATTGGGGTGCAAGAAAATTACATGTCTTTAGTGCATTTCTGCCAGTTATGTGTTTCACAACCATTCCACCCAACCTGCAAAAAAATGCATGAAACATGACAACAAAAAAAATGCGCAAAAACGCATCACTAAACAATGCACTGATAAAATGCATGATTATGTAGCAGCGCTAGTGTGAACCTAGGCTGCGGCCGCACACCTGCCTTCTTTACGTGCAATGCAGGATTATTGGCCTTGCTTTGTACACAATGATGGCGAGGGAATGCCCAGTGTCAGGGAGAAAAGGAGAAAGCCAAATTACCGGTTAAGGTAAGTATTATGTCCTCTTCAGTTCCCCTAGAGGGAGGGAGGTCTCACAGCAAGGGTTTTGTCTTTCTCCATACTTGGATTGGGCTTTAAGCCCTCGTTCACACCGATGCAACTTGCCATGCGATTTGACAGTTTTAAATTGCATGACAAGTCGCAAGTCGGCAATAGAACTGTTCAAATCGGTGCCGCAATGATTTGAAAAAAGGTTCTTGCACTATTTTTTGCGAGTTCAGGTGCGGCTTGCATAGACATCTGTACGTGAAGTGGCACAGATGTCAGGCAAGTGGCACCTGAAATTGCACCGACCTGGGGCTTTGAAATTGTGCTACTTCAAGTGAAGTAGCACAATTTCAAAGTCGCATTCAGTGTGAACCAGGGTTAAAGCAGAACTACATGCAAATATAGAAGCCATAATATAGTTTAGTATTGTACAAATTGTGATCAAACATATTTTTCAATATTGCTAATTCCAAATAAGTTAATAAGTGGTCCGTAGTTCCTTATACCCTTCCCAGATCTCAAAACGTTCTGTATGTATCCCCCCACAATTAATATTTTCAAGGGGGAAAACCACACTGTTTTATTTAGTATACACTACAGTAAATGGCATGTGACACATGTGAACACTATGTATTAATTTGACTAAATTCCATTGCATGTTGTAAAGTGTTGGACTTTGATCCTCTAGTATATTGTACGTGGTTAGTATTTACTGCAGTATTTATTGCGGACTTGAGTCTCATGTACACTAGGCATTTTTTTTTTATTGTATTTTTATTAAAGTTTTATAGAGATATACAGACAATGCAGGCTCATGCATAGCAAGGACACGATAAAGTATGGTAATGCCAAAAAAAAGAAAAAGAAAACTGAATTCACAGATATTGTACATACTGTAAACATACTAAGTTGTAGGTAGATAAATGGCAGGTTTCCATCAAGATAGTGATCAACTCGAGTTATAAGCATAAACACATAAACAGCAAGTAAACAGGAAGATTAAGGCCTCATGCACACAGGACTAGAGTTGAGCGAACCTCTGGAAGCTCGGGTTCTGCTGGTCCGGCCGAACTTCGGGACAAAGTCCGGGTCCGGGTCCGGACGTAACCCAAACGATCGCACGGACACCGAACCCCATTGAAATCAATGGGGACCCGAACTTTTAGGCACAAAAATGGCTGTAACTAAGTCCTGGAGGGCTGCAAAAGGAAGGAAATGGGGGTAAGGGTGGGACAAGTGACCTACAAAGAAATGGGGACAGGGAAATAACTTTAAATATTTTTAAAAAAATAAAAACATAAAAAATGCAAAAATGGAGGTGAATGTGAATAATCTTCAACCTGTGTCTGAAAAGTATTAATTAACGGTAGAAGCCATATAACTGTTCTAAAATCATCTTCAAACTAGGGCAAGTGCCCTACAAAAAAATGGGGATAGGGAAAATAAATTAAAATCAAATAAAAAAATGGGAAGG
>BLSH010182669.1:384821-397322 GCA_018402905.1 Glandirana rugosa
TATGTGAAATCTCAAATTACTCCCACAATCTGATCGTTGTGTACGATCCCACAATCTGATCGTTGTGTACGAACATACGATCGTTTCGTTAGACAGAGTTTAATCTGCAATTTCCAACTCTAAGCAGCAGTATTTAAAATCTCAAATTCCCCCAACAATCTGATCGTTGAGCACGATCGTGGCGATCGTTGTTTTATGCAGAGTTTGATCTGCAACTCAAAGCAGCGGTATGTGAAATCTCTAATTTCTGCTATCTGTCCTCAGAGCAACAGCACAGACAGCAGTAGTAAAGTAATCTATCTCAGGATGCAGGATCAGGTCTTAAAATGTCTCAATTCTCTCCCTCACGCCGTCAGCTTCCTTTCCCTACACTAACCCAAGAGCATGTGACTGCAGCACTACGTGACTCCAGCTTATAAAGAGGCTGGGTCACATGATGCACTGGCCAATCACAGCCATGCCATTAGTAGGCATGGCTGTGATGGCTTCTAAGGGCAAACTAGTGAAACGCTTGTTGATTGGCTACCCTACAGCTTCTCAACACGTGGAGTAAAATAGCAGAACCCCGGACCGAACCCGAATGATTTTTGAAATGTCCGGGTCCGGGTCTGTGCCCCGGACACCCGAAATTTCGGTACGGACCCGAACGTTACAGTCCGGGTTCGCTCAACACTACACAGGCCGTTTTAAGAACGGCAGTGCTACAGCAGCGCTAAAAACGTGTGTTTTGCCATGTTTTTCCATTAGCGTTTTCCTGCATTCGGGTTTTTTGATGCTTTTTCCATTATAAATGCTCCCTATAATGTAAAAACACCTAAAAATGTCAAACGTGGCTAAATGCGGCTAGCACGTTTTGTCACGCTTTTCGTTTTTACAGCTCATTTTTACTGCTCCTGAAAGCACAGGCTGTCGTTTTTTTCTACTGCCCCTAAACGCTTATGCCTCCAAACGCCTCTGACAGTTTATGTGTGCATGGGCACATAAGCCAACATGGAGGGGCTTTTAGAGGCAGTTAAAAAAATGTTAAACGCCCCTAACAGCAGCTGTAAAAACATCCTGTGTGCATGAGGCCTAACAAGCTTAAACCAAGGCACAAGCACAGATACATACACCAGGGGGTAGTAATGTAATAGACTATATCAGCAGAAGGGGAGGGGTTGAGGAGGGGAAATAACCCAATATAGTATAAGGTGACCTCAATCGGCTCAATCAGGACCTGGGGGGAAGCCAAACTCAGAATTGTCCCACACCTCCCTAATCTTGTTGAACCTGGTCACATTATCCTCCACCAGTGCCATCATATGCTCCATTCTGCGGATTTCAGAAATTACCTTTAGAAGCTGATCCTGGGAAGGAGGGGTGCCAATGCATTGGGATAACTCTCTTGGCAGCTAATAAAATATATGAAGCCAACCTATTTGAGGGCTTCCCAATTGCAGGAAAAGTCCAACGGGAGAGAAGACTCAAACAGTTGTTGGAGCAGGGACATCAGCATGGACCAAAAGGGTATGATTAACTCGTATTGCCAGAAAATATGGTAGTGAGTACCAATCGTTTTACCACAGCGCCAACATAGGGAAGAGAGTGAAGGATCTAGTCGACGTAGTACCTCTGGTGTTCTATACCAAAATAGTAAAACTTTAAAGGCTGTCTCTCTCTGAGCCACGCATCTGCAAACTTTGGTTGTTGAGGACCAAATCTTGTCCTAGCAAGGGAGAGCAATGGGCTGTTATAGAATGTGGGACCATTTCCACATATATGTGTGGAGGTCCTCAGTAAGTGGAGGGGTTTCTAGAGGAGCTGTTAGATGGCAGAGATCAAATGTGATTGATGTGGGCCTTGGGAGCATAGGAAGTCAAAGGCGTTTGGCTTAGGCAAAGGGATGGGGAGAGGGTCGCTAGGTAGTGTTTTATTTGAAGGTAAAAATAAGACATATTGTTTGGTATCTAATATTTGGACTGAAGGTTACTAAAGGTTCGGAACTTACGGTAGACAGGGTGAACAGAGTGGCATAAATTAAATAAATACCAGCTTGGACCCAGGGAAACCTATGAGTATGAGACAGCCTATCTGGGATTAAGGGGTTGAAATGCACATTGGATAAAGGGGGGCATGGAGAAGAAAGAGAGAACTTGAAGGCACAGGTACGCCAGATCTTTAAAGTGAATGACATCGGACCTAGACATAACCTCTGTAGTGTGGGGTCTTGACACAGGGAAATAAGAGAGCAGGGATGAGCTGGGAAAAAGGATCCCATCTCAATCTCCGCCCATCTGTTTGGTGTTGGTAGGCTAGACCATGGAATTACTGCACGGAGGTGATAGGCAAGGTAGTATTTGTAACACACAGGACATTTATGTAGTTGTTTCTAGGGGCGTCTGGCATTTTTTTTTCCTGCTTTACCCTCCATGTTATCCTATGTGTCCATGCACACATAGGCTTTTAGCAGTATGTGATGTTAACCACTTACCAACCGGGCCCCTTTTTTACATTTGTTGGTTACAAGCTAAAAACATTTTTTTTTTGCTAGAAAATTACTTAGAACCCCCAAACATTATATATTTGTTTCAAACACCCTAGAGAATAAAATGGCGATCGTTGCAATACTTTTTGTTGCACAGTATTTGCGCAGCGGTCTTTCAAGCGCAATTTTTTTGGAAAAATGTCACTTTTGAGTTAAAAAATAAGACAACAGTAAAGTTAGCTCAATTTTTTTGTATATTGTGAAAGAGAATGTTACGCTGAGTAAATAGATACCATACATGACACGGCTGAAAATTGCGCGCACTCGCCGAATGGCGACAAATTTGGTAATTAAATATTTCCATAGGCGACGCTTTAAAATTTTTTTACGGTTACCAGGTTAGAGGTGCAGAGGAGGTCTTTTGCTAGAATTATTGCTCACACACTGGCGATCGCGGCGATCCCTCACATGTGTGGTTTGAACACTGTTTTCATATGCGGGCGCAATTTACGTATGCGTTTTCTTTGCTACTCGAGCTCGCGGGGACGGTGACTCTTTACATTTTTACATTTTTTTTTTAATTTCTATTTATTTATTTATTTTTAACACTGTCCCTTTAAAAAAAAAATTCTGATCACTTTTATTGCTATCACAAGGAATGTAAACATCCCTTGTGATAGTATTATGTGGTGACAGGTACACTTTTTGGAGGGCTGGGGGGGTCTAGAAGACCCCCCATCCCTCCTTTGCACTTCACAGTATTCAGATCGCCAAAAACTGTGATTTTGAATACTGTCATTTTTTTAAAACCGGCATCGTTAGCCGCCGAGTAAACCGGAAGTGACGTGACGCCGCTTCCGGAATTTGCCAAAGGAGACCCGATCTGAGCCGATTACGGCTTCCTTCAGGCCTCCTTCTAGCCGGCGGAGGTGCCGGATTGTCGCTCCGGTCTCCCGGTGGGACGGAAGGCCGGAGAAGAGCGGCGGAAGGCAACGGGGGGGGGGGGGGTGTCCCCACCTGCCCACAGGGATAAACGGCCGAGCAGCTCCCGAGCCAGATCGGTCGTTATCCCCGGATAGCCGCCCGCCCGCTCTAAAAAAACAATACCAGGATATAGCCTGCAGCTGCAGGCTATGTCCCGGTACAGCCGCTCAAACCCAGCAGCCGCCTATTTACGGCGCTGGGGTTGAACCGGTTAAAGAACAGTAGAATTTTTATGGACGGTTCCAATGACCGTGTACACTGGCAGTGCATATTTGGCTTTGGAACTGATTTTGTTTATAATAAAATGCTTTCATCAGATAGTTCTGGCAGTGATGCATGCCTTCTCATCAAATTCTAACTAGTTTGACCCACAGAAAGAAATTGCCTAGTAATTCAATGAAACTGTCCCTCTTCTTACTGATGAAAATATGTTCCACCACTGGCTAATTTCTATCAAACTCTCAGGAAGAGCGATGGACAAATCTTAGGGGGGTTTGCGCCAAGGGTCCAGCAATTCTTCCTTGAAATTCAGGAAACCCATACTAGGAAGTGAATCTCATTGAGGCCTATCCTGTTGATTCTGGCCGTTTGTAGACCTATGAGACAAACTACTGAAAAGAAAGGCATGGGAAGCTGGGCATTGCTATGGGAGACATGTACCAATGCAAAATGTTTAAAAAAAAAAAACATACAGTAGGGAGAGGATCCTTTCATGTGGCTTTGAGAGCAAAATTAAAAATACACAAATCCTTGACATGCTTAGGGAATGCCTTACAGCTGTACATGATGTTATGGTACAGTACAATTCTTAGGGACAGTCCACGGGCAGACTGACAACTCATGGGGCCCCTAAGCAATAGGAGGTCATGGGGCCCCTAGATTTAAAGATGGCAACCACGCAGCAAACCTACAGAATCCTCCTTGCATCCTGCAGAGTGCCTCATTAGTAATACTATACTAAGGGGGCACTTTGGAGGAAATAAGGGGCACTCTGGAGGTACTAAGTTAGTACCTCCAGCATGCCCCCTTACATTTTTCTGTAGAGTACCCCTTAGTGCCCCCTTATGTCCTGCTCCTCCAAAGTGCCTGTTAGTAAAAAGGACTTGCCAGTGTTCCTGGCCATTTCCGCGGTGGTGTGCGCACCCCCGTGTGCGTTCGCGCGCTCCCGTGCGCGTTCGCGCGCTCCCGTGCGCACCCGCGTGCGCGCGCGCCTGTGCGCGTGCACGCACCGGAAACGGCGCCAAACGGCGCCTATTTAAACCCTGGACATCCTGCACCAAGTTGCTGCTTGTTCTACAGCGTTCCAGACCTGTGGGCCTCAGCTCCCTACCTGTTCCTGTGTTTCACCTGTTTCCTGTTGACCCGGCTTGCTTTGACCTGTTGTCCGCTACCTGCATCGACCCCGGCTATCCACGACCATCCACTTGTCTACTCCTCTGTACCTCCGCTGCCCGCCCGTTAACGAACCTTTGCCTGAACTTGACGATCCGCTTGCCTAACCCTTTTGTACCTCTCTGTCTGCACGTTGCCAACCCTGCTTGTACGACCATTCTCCTGTTTGCACGACCTGCTGGAATCTCACTACAACATCTGTGACCATCCAGCCCTCGTGCCATCCCGCACTCTCGGGCCTCTGTCTACACTACCAGGGGTCCTTGAATCGGGTGCGCAAGAGCGGTTGTTCCCTGCACAAGACAGACTCCACCATCAGGTACGTAACAGTGCCCTTATTTAACCTCTTCCCTACCGGGCACTTTCACCCTCTTCCTGCCCAGGCCAATGTTCAGCTTTCAGCTGAAAAAAAAAAAAAAATATCAGCACTGACACACTTTGAATGACAACTGCGCGATCATGCAACACTGTACCCATATGATATTTTTATCATTTTTTTTTTTACACAAATAGAGATTTCTTTTGGTGGTATTTAATCACTGCTGGGTTTTTTAAGTTTTGCTTTCATTGATGTGCGCTAATGAGGCGACACTGATGGCACTGATAGGTGGCACATATTGGCAGTACTTGTGGGCACTGATAATGAGGGCCCTGATTACCAGTGTACATGCCCCTTTTACACAAGCCGGTTATTGGCTCTCTTCTCCCTTCCTAATGCGGTCAGTGTGAGGAAAGGAATGCAGATAACCGCCTTCTGTTTACATCGTGATCAGCTGTGATTGGACACAGCTGATCATGTGGTAATGAGCTGCTGATTGGCATTTTACCTCAATTTGTGATCAGCAGTATCCGGAGGACATTGTGGTCACAGAGTGCGGTGGGCGTGATCACGAAAGGATGTCATATGACAGCTTCCCAGAACTGGCCTTCGGCTATAGCCCAATTGGCAAGTGGTTAAATACCTCCTGGGTTGGTCACAACTCATGAGTGAGAGGAAAAATGAGGCTGGACGCCCGCACTCCAATATTCACCTTTATTCAGTAAAAGTCCATGTATTACAGAGAAAACATCAGAAGATCCGAAGGGGTGTAGCGTGGGCTGACATGTTTCACACTGTGTTGGGGTGCTTACTCATAGCCTGGATGTTACCAACTGGTCACCTTACCTATATACAGGTAAGGGAAAGATTGAAAGCAACACTAGTAGTGATTTGTGAGAGGAAACCCTTCCCCTTGGCACTCAGTTTCAATCAACAATTCATGAGTGGCTGGTGATAAAAGTGGGCACATTAAGAGTACCTGTCCTGCTCGGCAGTAGCCTGGCCTGCCATTGCAGTTTCTGGCCCTGCTACCCGCATTCTGCTGCACCAGTGATTTCTGTGGGGGGGGAAGCAAGCGGTGGGTACATCTGGCTCCATTGCCAGCCTGGCTGACCACAACTTACAAATGGCTAGCGGTAAAACATTTTGGAAAAGAAATCCTTGTCTGTGATTCTGATCTGTGCATGCGCAGTCTGCAGCCAGCTGATTAGAGAACTGCTGAGTTTGATCTCTACTTGTTTGGTGTGGGTGTGCAAATTTAAGCCACATCCAACTGCCTGATCTTAGGATGAGTTCTCTAATCAGCTGGCTCCAGATTGCGCATGCGCGGTTCAGAATCACAGACAAGAATATTTTTTAGGTGCAGGTTCTCCCAAGGGAATTTTATAAGACACACAATGCACTGAATGACCTGTGAACTATTGTTAGCAGGTAAATTAATGTGTTTTATTTTTGGCAAAGCTTCCCTTTGAAAAGTGGGCTTTTGTTTCAGGGATCGTATTTTGGGCCAAGCCTTGCGATTTGAAATAATCTTGCTTCTGGCCAATTTTACACTGCTATACCCGCTACAATTTTTTAATTTCTAATGAGGGCTTGATAGAAATTAGCCAGCAGCATTGTACTGCTGGCTAATTTAAGCCAAGCTAATTGTAAAAGAAAAATAAATCCATTTCACAGCCAAATAATGCCAGTGTAGGCGGTCACTGAGACTGCCCCAGGGGTGGACTGACCATTTTTTTTACCGATATCCATTTGTAAGTCATGGTCAGCTAGGCTGGCAATGGAGCCAGATGTACCCGCTGCTCACTTCCCCTTTGTCTTGTCCGCAGAAATCACAGGTGCAGCAGAGTGCAGGGTAGCAGGGCCAGAAATTCTAATGTCAAACCAGGCTACTGCTGAGCAGGACAGGTACTCTTAATGTGCCCCCTCTCCTATTGTGGAGTGAGGGAGCTCAGGGAGATTCACAGCACCAGGTATGTAGACAATGCAGGGATGGGAGGTGTGTTGGCTGTAATGCTGAAAAAGAGGCAATGAGATGACCTCTGTTATCAATCCCGAGAAGAAGAGGGGGAGAGCATGTGAAGGATCAGAGTGGCATTGTGGAGTAGCTGGAAGACTACTACCAAAGACAGTAGCTGGCAGACTTTACATCAAACACAGGGAGAGAAGGGGAGAGCGTGTGGGCAGGATCACAGAGAGATCTGTTGCGACTGCAAGGCTAGAGAAGAGAGTGACACTCAGGCTGGATTGGTGTAAGACAAGTGCACTCACGGCTCTTCTACTTGTAGACAGAAAGGAGTGCGGGAGGGAGAGCAGAGGCGGCAATAAGCAGCTGCCTGGTAAACCTGCAGATCGGGCTAGCAGAGCTGTCTCTCCATATGTCGGATGTTTGTCAACACAGTCAGGGGCGGGCCCCCTAGTGGCCACGGGCCCTCGGACAGCGCCCGATATGCCCGAATGGTCAGTCCACCCCTGGGGCAGTCTCAGTGACCGCCTACACTGGCACTATTTGGCTGTGAGATTGATTTATTTTTCTTTTACATTTAGCTTGGCTTAAATTAGCCAGCGGTACAATTCTGCTGGCTAATTTCTATCAAGCACTCATTAGGAATTAAGAAATTGTAGCAGGTATAGCAGTGTAAAATTGGCCAGAAGCAAGATTATTTCAAATTGCAAGGCTTGGCCCAAAATACGATCCCTGAAACAAAAGCCCACTTTTCAAGGGCAAGCTTTGCCAGAAATGAAACACCTTGTTTTACCTGCTAGCAATAGTTCACAGGCCATGCAGTGCATTGTGTTTCTTATAAAATTCCCTTGGTAGAACCTGCACCTAAATTCAAAGGGACCATGAATTATCAACCAACAAGATTTGCCTTAAACCCATGGTAGCAGCGAAGCTGAATCTCTTCCCTATTTAAAAATGAAGAGACCACAGATGATGAAACAGTGTAGAATGGGCCTGCAACAGGACAATTGGCTGAACAAGGGGTTTTACTACAATAATTAAGAGAGCACGGTTGATAGAGCAGTATACGATCGATCATGATTACATAGTTAGTCAGGTTGAAAACAGACACAAGTCCATCCAGTTCAACCAAAAAAAAAATTATATATAACGATACAATCCCATATACAATCCTTCACCCACAGTTGATCCAGAGGAAGGCAAAAACCCCAGCAAAGCCATGATCCAATTTGCTATAACGGGGAAAAAATTCCTTCCTGATCCCCCGAGAAGCAAACAGATTTTCCTTGGATCAACTTTTACCAAAAAATTTTAGTACCCAGTTATATTATTTACATTAAAGAAAGAATCCAGGCCTTAGCAATCTACTGTGCTGGCCAAATCCACCTCTGGAGGGAGTCTATTCCACATTTTCACAGATCTGACTGTGAAGAAGCAGCACAACATTTTTAATAAGAAAAGCCTGGGCCAAAACTTACTAGAGACAAAGAGTGCAGACAGAGGCTTTTCTACAAGAATTAAAATAATGCAGGAGATACAGCAGTGTAAAATTAGCCAGCAGCTGGACAGTTTTATTTAGGGATCATAGGCCAAATCAGTGTATGCCAATGTAGCGCTTACCCCTGCAGAAGCCGCAGGTGATGATGGGTTCCCTGTTCTGCCACAACTCTTAGGCTCGATTCACATCAATGCATGTTGCTTTGCAGTGTTTTTTCACTGTTTTTTTCTGTGCTTCCAGCGTTTTTTTTTACCACGTTTTTGCCGTGTTTTGTGTTTTTTATATTTTTAATTTTTTTTATAATATTATATTTTATTTTTTGGGAAAATTTTGTTGCTAGGCAGATTTAAACAGCAAAACGTGGCAAAAACGAAGTGAAAACGCAGCACTTGCGTTTTTAATGCTTGCCCATTGAAGTCTATTACATGCAAAACACTACTTTTTGCATGAAAAAAAGTCCCCGACCCTTTCCAAAAACACAGAGGCACAAAAAAGCATTGATGTGAACATGTTCCATAGGAACCCCTGTTGAAAAAAATCCCTGCATTACTGCAAAATGCATCAAAAAACGCACTCGTGTGAATGAAGCCTTAAAGCTGCTCAATTCCCACTGACACAGAAAGTTAGGCCAAGAAATTGGTGGTATATTTTATGAATGTATTGAAAAAATTAAATGTAACAATGCACCCATCATTTAACAGGCCATTGAACAGATTCTAGGATAATGTACTAGGTAAATGAACACTGACCTATAAGCTGGAAATAAATGTAACTATAGCAAGGTTCAGCTAAGTTATAACTGTTTATAACAACAAAGTTAAAGTATTAGCCTCAACTAATTAAAAAAATAATGGTCCTTGTGTGCACACTATGCATACTCCCCATCAGCAGGTGGGCATATACGTTACTGCTAAAGGAGTACCCCTGATGGTGTCTGAGAGTACCTAGTGCCTAACTGTCCACTTTGGCAGGCTTACATTGGGGCCTTTTTGTGGGTGTTGCACATGTAGCTTCCCCTTTAGGGGTCTACACCAGATGGCTAGTGGGCTGCTAAACAAGGGGGAGTCTCTCCTGCATTAACCGTATCAGTGTTGACATAAGAATGAATGTTCAGTACACCTCTTCTGGTACAGGCATCTAATACAGATCACTTGGTGGACAGCAGTCCTCTGAAGTCAGGTCCTACAAGGCTCTGTGAAATCCCCTGCTTGTTCTACCCAGACCCCCCCTTCCCCCTGGCAGAGGCGGTCAGCCAATTAGCAACAGGTGTCAGAGACTCACTATGCAGCCGCATGGATTCATGGGAAACAATCTTAAAGGGGCACTATACAATGTAACTGGATGGCTGTAGAACTACAGCATCCACAATCCCTGCACATAGAGGAGTAGAGAGCAGGATGTTTATCGTGGGCATTCAGAGAGAGGACGGGGTCATTTTGCAGTTGGGACCTGGAGCAAGCAGACCTGCTACGTTGTCTGTTAAAGCCTGTGAAAGACTGAGCCCTTGAGAGCACCCATAGAGCCTGGGCCAGAGAGGGGTCACTTGCTGTGCCTGAGGACCAGAGTTGAGAGTCCCGTAAGTGCCTACACCAGAGTTGGGACTGTGAAACCTGACAAAATCACATAGTAAACAAGTAAGAAGTAAGAGTTAGCCTGCCACAACTATACAGTTTTGCTGTAAACATAAATCATGTACAGTAAATTGCATGCTTTAATTACATTTATTGTATATATGATTTGCAGGTGCTGCTCTGGAGTACGTACTTTTCACTCATTCAGCTAGAATGGGATCAAATACAACCATTCCCTGCAAGTTTGATGTCAATGCTGTCCCCCCAGCACAAAGAACGTTCTCAGTAATATGGCTCTTTCAAGAAAAGGAAATCTTCAGGCATCCAAATAACCCAGAGGTCCTTAATTCCAGACTATCAATAGATCAAGCTAGAATAAAAGACGGAACTGCTGATTTGTACATGTCTGGTGTATCTATATCGGATGGCGGTCTTTACAAGTGTTCTATGATTCATATCCCAGGGGAGAAGGAGAAAGAGATCAGACTGGATGTCTATGGTAAGTCCCTCTCCATCACATCAGAGTTTCTCTTTCACACCAGAATCCCCCCCCCCTTTTATCAGAGCCCCCCTATCACATCAGATATTCCTTTTAGATCAGAAGCCCCACATCACAACAAAGTCCTCACTTTAACAACAGGGTACCCCTCCCCCAATTTCACATCAGAATCCCTACCATCACATCAGAGTTGCCATTGGCTGGGTAAAATCTTGTACCAGATGTGGCCCCCAGGCCCTAGTTTGTAGACCCCTGGCCTAGAACACACCATTAGTCTACATAGAGTTAAACCAAAATGTGTATCACTGCGCTACCCTATGCAAAGAGAAACTCAAACTTGACAGCTGCAAAGTATCAAGTGGGGGATTAACCACTCAAAAGTGAACAGAGTAAAAGGAATCTGAGCTTTGTGCCATAAACTCAATACCAATCAGTGTATATAAAAAAATGTGACAATATAAACCAACATTAAATTGTGAATCCAAATTCAACACAATGAATTAAATCTGTGTGTAACTCAAAAATGTGATAATAAAAAGTATTAGGTTATGAATATATAACATAAACCAAAATATCTATGCACAAAAAATCATAAAAATCCAAAAAGACAAAGGTGAAGGCAAGAGTCCCGTGAGCATGTGACAGTGTTCAGAAAGTCCAAATCTGTGTATTAATTCCAGGTCTGTATGACCGCAACAAATATTTAAATATATTCCTCCACCACACCAATTCAAAAGTGCGCGGTTCCTCCACCAGACAAAGGTTCTCCTTACCAGAGTCACATGACCCTCTATTACGGGGGGTCAATAAGCGCTTACGTGGACTTAGGCTTCCACACAGCCACAGATGATGAATTTTCCACCTCCAAAGCTCATAAACAGTCCATGTAATAAGATGGAAAAAAGGCCACAATAGCGTGATACCGTAAAAACAATTGTATTTATTAATAAAATATTGCACTTGCAGGAAATTCGAAAGATCTGAGCATTGGTTATCCGATCAATGTATGGACATGAAGTTGTGGTGAGAACAGGCGCAGCACTGCAGCTCTATCGATTTCGTCCTATTGGACTTCCTCTGGAGCATAAGTGCTGCCTGTTGCCACCGCCTTTAAATACAAAAAAACACATATCTTGATTGGCTGCTGCGTGAATTTGGCTCACCCTTCGTCTGCCACTAATAATGATCAGAAAAAAAGGCTAGACACTCAGTGAATGGAGCACTTATCAGGTGTTTCTTTCAGGTGTCAGCAAAGGTTGTACTGAAAGTAAAAGGAAGAACGGAGCCAAACACACGCCGCGCATGCGTCCCCGCATCTGCGTGCGTCTGACGTTCTCCCTGGTTAGCCTAGTGGGCCGTCAATCAGCTGATCCCTCTGAGTTTCAGCAGAAGACGTCCGGTGTTTGAGAGGAAGAGCGGGACTGACTCCGCACCACGCATGCGCCACCGCACTCGTGCTGGTCTATTGTTTCCCAATGCAGACGCCAAGCGCCATACAGCAGTATGGGAATTGTAGTCTCCTAAAATAGAAATACGGCAAGACTAATCGGCGGCCGGATTCATATGCAACCTCCAAAAACGGCTTCCACCAATACAGTCAACAATGGAAATTGCTATAAATATATCCATACATTCCTAAGCAAAGGATCATAAGGGATATTACAACAAAAGGAGATATTAAAACAGCAGGACAAGGGGAAAGAGTCTTGAAAAGAGGAGACCGGAAACCGGATTGCTAGTCGGCCATACACCAACCAATCAATATCGGATTGTCCATAATATCCTTCCAACTAAAAAATAAATAAAAT
>BLSH010182669.1:397332-412260 GCA_018402905.1 Glandirana rugosa
TAAATTTCCGCCACCGTTGTCCGTCGTGAATACGAGGTCTCCTTCAGGTTATCCTGCTTTAGCTATCTCTACGTCACGACACGGACCAGAGTGGCGCCGAAGTACAGGTATGTAACTAGCCTATAGGTTACGAGTCTAGAAAGCTTAAAGGACATTCACGTTATAAAATAATTATTTATGTTAACAAAAATGCCATAGTGCTATAACACCGGAAAAAAGGTAGAATAATGTACCTGGCAAATACTCCAAACCTCCACCTTTTAAGTAGTAGACACCGACAATATATTCCTCCACCACACCAATTCAAAAGTGCGCGGTTCCTCCACCAGACAAAGGTTCTCCTTACCAGAGTCACATGACCCTCTATTACGGGGGGTCAATAAGCGCTTGCATGGACTTAGGCTTCCACACAGCCACAGATGATGAATTTTCCACCTCCAAACCTCATAAACGGTCCATGTAATAAGATGGAAAAAAGGCCACAATATCGTGATACCGTAAAAACAATTGTATTTATTAATAAAATATTGCACTTACAGGAAATTCGAAAGATCTGAGCATTGGATATCCGATCAATGTATGGACATGAAGCCGCGGTGAGACCAGGCACAGCACTGCATCTCTATCGATTTCGTCCTATTGGACTTCCTCTGGAGCATAAGTGCTGCCTGTTGCCACCGCCTTTAAATACAAAAAAACACATATCTTGATTGGCTGCTGCATGAATTCGGCTCACCCTTCATCTGCCACTAATAATGATCAGAAAAAAAGGCTAGACACTCAGTGAACGGAGTGCTTATCAGGTGTTTCCTTCAGGTGTCAGCAAAGGTTGTACTGAAAGTAAAAGGAAGAACGGAGCCAGACACACGCAGCGCATGCGTCCCCGCATCTGCGTGCGTCTGACGTTCTCCCTGGTTAGCCTAGTGGGCCGTCAATCAGGTGATCCCTCCGAGTTTCAGCAGAAGACGTCCGGTGTTTGAGAGGAAGAGCGGGACTGACTCCGCACCACGCATGCGCCACCGCACTCGTGCTGGTCTATTGTTTCCCAATGCAGACGCCAAGCGCCATACAGCAGTATGGGAATTGTAGTCTCCTAAAATAGAAATACGGCAAGACTAATCGGTGGCCGGATTCATATGCAACCTCCAAAAACGGCTTCCACCAATACAAACAGTCAACAATGGAAATTGCTATAAATATATCCATACATTCCTTAGCAAAGGATCATAAGGGATATTCCAACAAAAGGAGATATTACAAGAGCAGGACAAGGGGAAAGAGTCTTGAATAGTCGGCCATACACCAACCAATCAATATCGGATTGTCCATAATATCCTTCCAACTAAATAATAAATAACATGGTATATATACCCGAGAAGGGGGGATGACTGGCCATTCTCAAACTGTATATATTATTTAGAAAAACTAAAAATATAAAAGATTTCTTTATTTTTTATTAAAAAAATAAAAAATACTAAAAGGGTCAAAAAATGAAAGGGTAGTTGCTATGTTGGTTTGTATTAGAGGACATGCCCTCCATTCCCTGATGCAGGTCCGGGAGGGTTAATAGGATCTATAATGGCAGGGGGAGAGAGGAGTGTGAGTAAAGGTCAAAGGTTAAACAAATCAAAGGAACGAACTCGACTGTTGCTTCAAGAGTTGTCTATGAAGCAATTAACATTGAGGTCTATGTTTAACCCAGCGGGGGCGTGGCTTTTGAGTAAAAAGATCCACTTTGACTCTAATTTAGAGAGTTCCCTGACTTTCAAACTTCCTCTCCAGTGAGGAGTGAAGGTGTCTATACCTACAAACAAGGTCCCAGTGGGATCCCTATCATGGACCTTCTCATAATGTCTAGAAACATTATGTTCCTTGAAGCCCCTACGTATATTGGCCACGTGTTTGTTCAGCCTCACGTTTAGGGCCCTGGTGGTCCGGCCCACATATTGCAGGCCACATGGGCACTGCAACATGTAGACCACATGTGTGGTTCTGCATGTGATGAAGGACTTAATACTGTAATCCCGGCCAGTGACTGTGGAGGAAAAAGTTTCAATTTTTCTAGTGAGACATGCGTTGAGGCTGCATATCTGGCACTGTCTGCACTTGTAGTATCCCTTCAAGTCATGAAACCGATACGTGCCTCTAGGGGGATCAATAATATTTTTGACCAGTACATTCTTTAAAGATGGAACCCCTCTGTAGGTGACCTGCGGACGAGGAGGCAGGACTGATTTAAGGACATTGTCATTCTGTAATAAATGCCAGTGGGTGTTGAAAATGCGCTTAATTGCTCTATGCTGGATAGAGAATGATGTAACGAAGGCAAAATCACGCTTCTGCCTATTAGATCGACCAGCATTCTCATTATTTCTATTCCTTCCCGGCAAAGCATCCCTGTCCATACCCCTCACACTTTGTACCACTTCTTGTAACTGATTGAGCTCGTATCCCTTGTCAGAAAACCTTCCGACAAGGGTCTCAACCTGGGTGTTGAGGTCACCAATTTTGGTACAGTTTCTTCTAATCCGAAGAAATTGACTTTTGGGAATTCCCTCTAACCAGGGTCTATAATGGCAACTGTCCCGTGAGATGAAGGAGTTTCTATCAGTGGGTTTGAAATAGGTAGACGTTACCATTTTACCTCCCTCTATTTTAATATTCAAATCGAGGAAGTGTACCTCTGTCTG
Organism: Glandirana rugosa; assembly: GCA_018402905.1. Lineage (NCBI taxonomy): Eukaryota > Metazoa > Chordata > Amphibia > Anura > Ranidae > Glandirana > Glandirana rugosa. Next base: position 400,023 of record BLSH010182669.1, read on the forward strand.
GCTCATCTCGAAGTCTAATTTAATGCCCCTATCATTTTGATTAAGGGACTCGGTGAACTCTATTAGAGAGTCCTGGTCGCCTTTCCATAGGAGGAGGACATCATCGATGTATCGTACCCAGAACACTAGACCCATTGGGCTCCGGGCATTGATGACCTCCTCCTCCCATCTAGCCATAAATAAATTGGCGAGGCTAGGGGGCGTACTTAGTGCCCATAGCCACCCATAGAACATAATAGAGGGTCATGTGACTCTGGTAAGGAGAAACTTTGTCTGGTGGAGGAACCGCGCACTTTTGAATTGGTGTGGTGGAGGAATATATTTAAATATTTGTTGCGGTCATACAGACCTGGAATTAATACACAGATTTGGACTTTCTGAACACTGTCACATGCTCACGGGACTCTTGCCTTCACCTTTGTCTTTTTGGATTTTTATGATTTTTTGTGCAAAGATATTTGGGTTTATGTTGATATATATTCATAACCTAATACTTTTTATCATCACATTTTTGAGTTACACACAGATTTAATTCATTGTGTTGAATTTGGATTCACAATTTAATGTTGGTTTATATTGTCACATTTTTTTATATACACTGATTGGTATTGAGTTTATGGCACAAAGCTCAGATTCCTTTTACTCTGTCTACATAGAGTTGCCACCTCATCCCTTTAAACCCGAACACGTATGAATTACACAGGTTGTTCTGAGGCCGATTAAGGTGGTAATTAAACTCACTTGGTGCCTCATCTGCATTAAATTAGCCTCAGAACAACCTGTGTAATTCATATGTGTTCGGGTTTAAAGGGATGAGGTGGCAACTCTGATGCCTCGTACACACGGGACGACGATCGTATACAACAGGTCGTACTAACAATCGTTGTAAGCGATATCGATCGTTCCTATGCGCGATTAGAACAGCCGAACATACGACGGTCGTACAAGGGAGTTGTATGAGCAAACTAGAAAACTTGGTCGTACCAACAAGCTCTCATCCGACCGTTGTATCGTGTGTACAGAGCAGTTGATACAACAAGTTGTATTGTGCAAAACACGCATGCTCAGAAGTCAGGAACGGCCGGATGCTAATTACATTGCACCTGAACGTTCTTTCTGCGGTCGTACAATTGTGTAATGCAGTCAGTATGCAAGTTACATTATGCAACATACGATTTGCGACGATCGTACGTACGATCGTTGTCCCGTGTGTACGAGGCTTAAGTCTACAGCTTTGTTTGCTTAAGTGCAGAGTTATGAATTTCTGAATTGTTGGATTACATTCTAAATCAAGTGTATTGTAAAGAAGCTGACCTTCCCATTAACCTAGCTTCATCAAGTGCACGCCCCAGCCTGTTAACTGAACAATTAAGAAGCAGCAGAAAACTATGAAGGTTATTCCTTGCATGTGCCAAGAGCATTGCTTCAGGCTGGATTCATCCTAATATCAATACGGCTCACAGCGGGGCTCCTGTGCGTCCCCGTTCACCATTTCAGGTCCGATTTCAGCCTGAATTTTGGGCTGAATTGAGACCTGAAATGGACCAAAAGACGCACAGGGATCCTGTGCAAATTCGCACCAGAGTCGCATCAGAGATATGTGAACTGGCTCCATAGAGAGCCAGTCAAAACCTCCTGCTATTGTGAACATGGATGCGGGGAACCCTCATCCAATTTGCAATGGCGTGAATGAGCCTTGAGGCAGAATTTCTCAACCAGTCCCCAACCATAGCTGACCCATGAGTATAATCTAGATGACCCTAGCTAACTTTCTGCAGGATACCTTGTTATTGTTGTTAAGAATCACTAACAAAAATTTCCAGATGGTAATAGTTGAGTTTACATTAATAAATTCGATTTTTTACTAGTACGAATTCCTTTTCTTGCAGTGCATTTGGAGACACAGGATTCCGAGACAATCGGGTTGGGTGAATTGCTTACAGGAGAATTTGGACACTGATAAAAAAAAATAGTAACTAGTCAGATACACCCCACCAACTCCCAGCATGCCTCAGTTTTATAGAAAAAAAACTGTTTTGAGCGCAAGACTAAAAAACACAGAGGGGTAGGATCTATGTTCTTAACTAAACCCCAAGAAAATAATTTTACAGCAAACATCCAATTTTCTTTCTCAGCCGTTAAGGGACAGAAGATTCACAGACAGTTGTGACATCTAAATTCTAATTGAGGGGTTGGCAGCACATCAAACAGAGTGCTAACTAAAGCCTCGTACACACAGGACGACGATCGTACTTGTGATCGTCTCAAATCGTATGTTGCATAATGTAACTTGCATACTGACTGCACTAAATGATCGTACGACCAAAGAAAGAACATTCAGGTGCATGTAATTAGCATCCGGCCGTTCCTGACTTTGGAGCATGCGTGTTTTGCACAATACAACTTGTTGTACCAACTTCTCTGTACACACGATACAACGGTCGTATGACCGCTTGTTGGTACTACCAAGTTTTCTAGTCTGCTCATACGACTCCCCTTGTACGACCGTCGTATGTCGGCTGTTCTAATCGTGCATACAAATGATTGATTTCGCATACAACGGTCGTTCATACGACCTGTTGTATACGATCATCGTCCCGTGTGTACAGGGCTTTAGAGAATGGAGGAACAGAAGACTAGTTGGCAGCATTAAAAATTTGGGAAACAGTTGCCAGGTGCCTAGAAGTCCAAGAAGCACTCACATATCTTGTTGAGTACTCCTTGGTGGGAGAGGGTGGCATGCGATCCTTATAACCAGAGCAGAGTTATAAGGGGAATGATCTTTTTTATACAGGACAGGCAGGAAAGGTAAAAGGAGAGGGAGGGGACATTTTTTGGAATAGATAGCGTTAGGCTTTTCTTCCACTTTAAGGTGTAGGCATGTGCAGGTTATACTCCCCACTGCAGGTGACACTCGACCGAAGCAGCAATGCAAGAGGGGAAGGAAGGTGTGAGAAACTTGGTTCCTCTCTGACTTCCTGCAGTCACAAGGAGACAACTGTCTCACTGGACGCTGGCACCCTATGTGACTTCAGCGGCCATCTTGGGTCAGACCAAGTCTATTTAGGCCTAAGCTCCTGGGTTTCACATGTTTTTTGTGAGTGGTAAGTGTAGGGACAAATTCCTCGTCAGGCAGGGACAGTGCATAGAGATTCCAGAGGTATTGGGGCAGTGCAGGGACTATGTCTACCTTGCTCCAGGAAGCCTGCCTTTTTTGGGCATGGGCTGGCCAGGCCGCATTCTGCTCCTTGTTTCAGATGCTGTTGGCATCTTCAGTTCTACAGACCGCTGTTATGTAAGTGGCTCCAGGTGGTATGCCTACCTGCCGGGCCTAATTGCATTTTAGGTTGTTGAACCTTTCTACAATCTATCACTATCGCCTAACTTGGACTCTGTGTGTTCACTGTCCACCACACCACACTGCACCTTGCTCACAAAGGTAGTCAATGAACTACAGAAATTAGAAAGTCTCAACTTTCATAACAATTTTTTAAAAAGCTGAAAATCTCAACTTTGTAGCAAACTCCTATAGTCTAAGCTTGTTTTGATTTAACATGACTTTTGTTACAGCCCCTCCAAGGATCACCATAACAGGTAAAAACATTATTATAACTAAAGAGAATGTCCTGAGCTGTGCCATTTCTGGATTCTACCCAGTGGACATTGACATTAAATGGCTTCGGGATGGAATAAAACTGAACAATGTTACATTGGAGAAACCTCAAAGAGACCCAGATGGGATGTACAGTGTGAGGAGCTCAGTGACAATAACACCCACTGAGGAGGACAGAGAGCGGATCTTCTCCTGTAAAATCCAACACGAGTCTCTTACTGCACCTCTTCAGGAGGACTTCAGGCTGGTGTTTGGAGGTAATATTATTTTTTTTCTCAAATCTGACATAGACAGAGCTGTGTAGTCTGTATGCGGTTTAAACTACAAGGACATAAACAGATCGTTAAAACAGGAATCTCATATCACTGTTTCTCTCCATGGAGATTCCCATCTACAGCTAGATACAAGCAGATAAAACATTCCACAAGATGAGAGTTCTTCAACAACTGCTGTCTTTTAGGTGTTTTGCTTTTCATACATAAAGTGTTCAGTTCTCTCTTGAAACTCAATTGAAAACACGAGGATAATTATGCAGATGAATAGACATGCTAACAGTTACCAAAGTCCAAGTTTTGCCATCACTTTCTTTTTACAGCTGTTGTGCAGGGTGTCTAAAGCCACCTATAGACGGTTTGGATTTGAACCATGTATGGGCAGGCTGAATGTACCCAAATTTATCGATCTATCAACTTGGGTACAACCAGCCTGTTTTTACATGCAATTATTGCTAATGGCTATTATAAGCACTAACCTAATCGCTGTGTTCTCCCGACAGGGAGAACACATAGGGGTTGATTTACTAAAGCTGGAGAGTGCAAAATCTGGCGCAGCTCTGCATAGAAACCAATCAGCTTCCAGGCTTTTTTGTCAAAGCTTATAATTGAAGAAGCTGAAGTTAGAAGCTGATTGGCTACCATGCACAACTGCACCAGATTTTGCACAGTTTTAGTAAACCTACCCCAATGGCTCAGCGGGAACACTAATTGGGGGAGATTTACTAAAACTGGATCTTCTATGCTTTGTATTATGCTAGAAGGGAAATCCTCATCAGATGGAAACAACCTGCCCCACCAACGGTAGATACCTGGATAGCTGCAGTAAATGCTGCCCTGCCATTATATAGATTGACTTATGAGAGCAGGAATTGTCCAAAAAAATTGACAAGGTTTGGTCGCAATAGATTGATGCGTATGGTTTGAAGATCTCAGGGAACTTCGTGAACATCCTATGTCAGGGGTAGGCAACCTGCGGCTCTCCAGCTGTTGTAGAACTACATTTCCCATGATGCATTGCAAGGCTGACGGGTACAATTACTCCCAGAGGCATGATGGGACTTGTAGTTTTGCAACAGCTGGCGGACCGCAGGTTGCCTACCCCTGTCCTATGTGATACTCCGTTGTTTGCACACTCCCCTCTTTTCCCTCTTCCCTCCTGTCTCTCCTCCTTTCCTTTTACTTTGCTCCCCCTTTTCCTCCTTTTTTCCTTCCCCCCCTGCCCTGTTTCTATATATGGTTTAGAGAGTATCTTGGCTGTATTTGTTTGGTTGCCCTTTTTAACCAGAATTGCACACCTGATGTAATGTCATTCAATTGCCTTGTTTGATACCTTGTCCTTTGTTGGAATTTGTATTACTATGTTCTGACTGTGCATTGTTGTATTATTTTGTTTATTATTGAATAAACTTCATATCTGTTAAAAAAAAAAAAAACTCTGGTGCAGCTGTGCATGGTAGCCAATCAGCTTCTAACTTCAGCTTCTTCAATTAAGCTTTGACAATAAGGCCTCATGCACACGGACGTTTTTTAGCGCCGCAGTTTTTAGCATTTTTTTTTTCAGCTCTCCATGTTATTCAATGGCCCCATAAAAACGGCAACGTTTTTTGAGCTGTAGAGGGCGTTGGCGTTTTTAACCACTTCCTTACTGGGCACTTAAACCCCCCTCCTGCCCAGACCTATTTTAGGCTTTCAGCACTGTCGCATTTTGAATGACAATTGCGCGGTCGTGCGTCGTTGTACCCAAACCAAATTTTTATCATTTTTTCCCACAAATAGAGCTTTCTTTTGGTGGTATTTGATCACCTCTGCGGTTTTTATTTTTTGCGCTATAAACAAACAAAGTTGGACGATTTGGAAAAAAAGAACAATATTTTTTACTTTTTTACTATAATAAATATCTAAAAAAAAATATAAAAAAGAAAATAATTCATCTGTTTTGGCCGATATATATTCTTCTACATATTTTTGGTAAAAAAAACCCCACAATCGGCGTATTTTGATTGGTTTGCGCAAAAGTAATCGTGTATACAAACTATGGGAATAAATTTATGGCGTTTTTACTATTATTTTTTTTTTTTTTTTACTAGTAATGGCGGGACTGCGATATTGCAGTGGACATGTCGGACATTTTTGACACATTTTGAGACCAATGACATTTATACAGCAATCAGAAATTTAAATGTCCACTGATTACTGTATAAATGCCACTGGCACTGAAGGGGTTAACAGTGTTCCCTGGGTGTGTTCTAACTGTGGGGGGGGGGGGGGCGGGGCTGGTCGGGTCATAACAGATCTAACTGATCCCAGTGACAGGGATCAGTAGATCTGCTATGTCCCATTCACAGAACGGAGATCCGCCGTGTTTACATCGGCGGTTCCCCATTCTGAGGCTGCTACAAGAGATCGGTGGGTCCGCCGCAGGCTGCGAGTGCGCGCAGGGAGCGAGCACGAGGCAGGACGTCCATAACGTCCGCCGGGCATTTCAGAGCCGCGCTGTAGCCGTCTTTCGGCTATAGCGCGGTCCTGAACTGGTTAAGCGGTAAGTTGAACGCGGGACCCGCGTGTTCCATGGCTGTAATGTTATGGCGTTTTTGACGCTGAGCCGGCAAAAAGCTCACTAACGCTCATTAGCAGAGGAATTTTTTTTTAAAACAACGCCTATTGACGCCGAAGCTCACTGACGCTCATTAACGCTGATGCAAAATGCTGCCGAAACTGAGAACCACAAACCCCCTTGCTTTGCTGCAAACACCACATGCAGCAAGTCTGAACCCCATCCTTATATAGGCCCCATTCACACTTGAGCATTTTGTAGCTTGTAGCTTGAAGCTCAAAAACGCTCGACAAGCAAAAACCTTTTGTTTTCAATAGCCCTTGTTCACATCTGAGCGTCATGTCACTTGCAGCAAAACACCTGTTGCTCAAAAAAGTACATGAGCTACTTTTCAGGCAGAACTGAACCTTTCTGGCCCCTTAGACTTCAATGGAAACTCCTGAAAAGAGCTTTTTTCAAACGTTTTCTGCTCAAACAGCTGCTCTCCAAACCTTTTAGTTGAAAAATGCCTGACAAAAGTTTAGGTGTGAATGTAGCCTTATCTAATGAAATGTTTTAAAAAATATTTCATTTCCAGTCGTTCCATGCAATAGCCACTGGGAGGCATGTGCATGCCCCTTGGTCACAGAGGGAGCCAATCGGTCCGGTCCGGTGGCAGCGATGGCCACCAGGACCCACTGATCATTCGGGGGAATGACGGAACGGCGGTCTGCATATGTAAACAAGGCAGACCGTCGTTCTGTCAGACAGGAAGAGAGAGATCTGTGATTCCTGCTAATCAGGAACACAGATCACTCTAATCCTACAATCCCCCACACAGTTAGTAAGCACACTGAGGGAACACAGTTAACCCTTGAATCGCCCTTGATGTTAACCCCTTCCCTGCCAGTGCCATTTATAGTGTTAGTGCATTTTTGTAGCACTGATCACTGTATTGGTGTCACTGGTCCCCAAAAAAAATGTCACTTAGTGTCCGATTTGTCCACTGCAATGTCGCAGTCACGTTAAAAATCGTTGATCGCTGCCATTACTAGTAAAAAATAAAAAAAATTAAAAGTCCCTAAATCTATCCCATAGTTTCTAGACGCTATAACTTTTGCGCAAACCAATCAATATACGCTAATTGGGGTTTTTTTTTACCAAAAATATGTAGCAGAATATATATTGGTCTAAATTGATGAAGAAATTAGATTTTTTACATGTTTTTATTGGATGTGTTTTATAGCAGCAAGTAAAAAAATGTTGTTTTTTTTTTTTCAAAATTGTCGCTTTTTTTGTTTATAGCGCAAAAAATAAAAACAGCAGAGGTGATCAAATACCTCCAAAAGAAAGCTCTATTTGTGGGGAAAAAAGGACGTCAATTTTATTTGGGTGCAATGGTTGCATGACCGGGCGATTGTCAGTTAAAGTAGCACAGTGCCGTATTGCAAAATATGGCCTGGTCATGAAGGGGGGTAAATCTTTCCGGAGGTCAAGTGGTTAAAGCTGATCTCTGGGATAAGCAAATATTGTCTAAATGCAGAAGATCCTTAATTAGTACTTCAATCAAATTATAGATTGTACAGCTCAGTTATCAGCAAATTTAAAACCCAAGAAGTATGACAATTTAAGTTCCTAACAAATGCTGTTAAAAGGCAATCATTTTAACACAGGACTTGTGCTCTGGTATGTTGATAATTGTGCTTTATCTTTTACATCCTACAGATACAAAGAGCTCTACACTCACCATCATTATATCTGTGATTGCTGGAGTTGTGCTACTTATAATAATAGCTGTTGCAATATTTTGCATCAAGAGAAAAGGTAGGAAAGTATTTATTTCTCACAAAAGGAAAATCACAATCTATTTTACTTAAAGGGTTGGTTCACCTTCTCAGAAAAAATGAAAAGCTACACTAGCCTCCTGCAGCCTCCTACTGCCTCCTACTCCCCACTGCTTACCTCCATGGGTGATGAGCTATCCATGTCCATTTTACTTTTTATGACAGTAAAATTCATTCATTTGTAGCTGATGATTCATATAGCATTTGGCATAGCAATGTATTAAGTACCGGTATGTAATCATTTATGAATATAGATAATACCCAATAGTTGATCGTTTTTAAAATTCATGATGGATTTATAGTCAGAATCGCCTGTTCTTGTTTGAATTGTTTCCAGCTAGTTTCCAGTGTGGTTGGGTCAGGTATCTGTGCGCCGCACCTTTCCCATTCTCGTTTTGCATACAAGTCCCCAAGTAACTGATTGGGGCAGGCTTGACAAAGAGGCGCAACCCCAAAACGCGTTGCCGCTCCCTCATTTGATGCACGCTCCTGTCAGCAGTCCACACAGCAGCGAGAAATGCTGCTTTGGTCTTCTGGTAGATAGTGAGTTGCAGTCGGCACTGATGAGTTCTCCGCATCTCGTTCTCTGCCTGGACTGTGATGCTTTGATATTACACCAGTGTGGCTGACAACTGGCTGCTGTGATGTGAGATGCTTTTGTTTTTTCATTCAATTAAGATAGAAAGGCTTTCTAAACAGATCCCATGCTCTTGTCCACTTGTGTTTTCTGTGGGTATAGGTTGTTGTTTCACCTTTCTTATGTTTTTTTGAATTAACCCTTTAAATAGTTACATAGTTCGGTTGAAAAAGACACAAGTCCATCCAGTTCTACCAAAAAAAGAAAAAAAAAGAAAACCAGAAAAATTACATATAACCATACAATCCCATATACAATCCTTCACCCACAGTCGATCCAGAGGAAGGCAAAAAACCCTAATGATCCAATTTGCTATGGCGGGGGAAAAATTCCTTCCTGATCCCCCGAGAGGCAATCGGATTCACCCTGGATCAACCTTACCTAAAAATGTTAGTAACCAGTTATATTATTTACAATAAGGAAAGAATCCACGCCAATCTACTGTGCTGGCCAAAACCACCTCTGGGGGGAGTCGATTCCACATTTTCACAGCTCTAACTGTGAAGAAACCTTTCCGTATTTGGAGATGAAATCTTTTTTCCTCTAGACGTAAAGAGTGCCCCCTTGTCCTTTGTGATGACCTTAAAGTAAATAACTCAACACCAAGTTCACTATATGGACCACTTATGTGTTTGTACATGTTGATCATATCCCCCCCCTTAATCTCCTCTTCTCAAGAGAGAATAAATTCAGTTCCTCTAATCTTTCATCATAGCTGAGTTCCTCCATGCCTCTTATTAGTTTGGTTGCCCTTCCCTGCACTTTCTCCAGTTCCCCGATATCCTTTTTGAGAACTGGTGCCCAAAACTGAACTGCATATTCCAGATGAGGTCTTACTAATGATTTGTACAGGGGACAAAATAATGTCTCTATCTCTGGAGTCCATACCTCTCTTAATACAAGAAAGGATTTTGCTTGCTTTGGAAACTGCAGCTTGGCATTGCATGCCACTATTAAGCTTATGATCTACCAAACACCCCCAGATCCTTCTCCACTATGGATTCCCCCAGTTGTACTCCCCTTAGTATGTAAGATACATGCAAATTCTTAGCCCCCAAATGCATACCTTTGCATTTATCAATATTAAATATATTGGGCAGCACAGTGGTGTTGGGCAGCACAGTGGTGTAGTGGGTAGCACTTTAACCTAGCAGTAAAAGGGTTGCTGGTTCGAATCCCGACCACGACACTACTTGCCTGGAATTTGCATGTTCTCCCTGTGCCTGCATGGGTTTCCTCCGGGTACTCCGGTTTCCTCCCACACTCCAAAGACATGCTGGGAGGTTAATTAGATCCTGTCTAAATTGGCCCTAGTATGTGTATGAATGTGAGTTAGGGACCTTAGATTGTAAGCTCCTTGAGGGTAGGGACTGATGTGAATGTACAATGTATATGTAAAGCGCTGCGTAAATTGATGGCACTATATAAGTACCTGAAATAAATAAATAAATATCTAAAAAATCGACTTAGATAATAACTAAACTTTTATTGCTGATAAAAAGCAACAGAGCGTGGCGTTCATTCCTTATTGACACTAAAAGAATCACTTCATATGTAGATAATTATTTAGGAAATAGTTTGCATGCATCTTCACACTGAATACTAAACTGAACCTATGATAAAACAAAGACCTGTAAACTGATACTTTTAATGGCTCATTCACACATCAGTGCAATCATACTGCACATCATAACACACATTATAATGTAATGTGAATGACATGCTGTATATGGGTGTTGCAGGGCATTGCCATTCTTTCTGAATAGCGTTTGTGCTACAGCACACCACAGTGCACAGATACACAGATCCCTGCGCTGTAGCACACTTGGTTTAAAAAAAAAATAGGTGTTCTGCTCAATGCTGTTGTGCACCAGCTATCAGTGATCTGGCTTGGATTAAGTATCACCCTGCTAATGGATTTAATGACCTCCAATTAGCCAGTTACGACACGATCATTATCTGGCTGTGAAGACATGGCCAAGATACACTATATTACCAAAAGTATTGGGACACCTGCCTTTACACGTACATGAACTTTAATGGCATCCCAGTCTTGGTCCCTAGTGTTCAATTTTGACATTTTCAGAGCTGAGACTGTGAGCCAGGCCTTCTCATCCAACATCAGTTCCTGACCTCACAAATGCACTTCTGGAAGAATGGTCAAACATTCCCATAGACACTCCTAAACCTTGTGGACAGCCTTCCCAGAAGAGTTGAAGCTGTTATAGCTGCAAAGGGTGGGCCAACTCAATATTGAACCCTAAGGACTAAGACTGGGATGCCATTAAAGTTCATGTGCGTGTAAAGGCAGGCGTCCTAATACATTTGGTAATATAGTATACTTACAATCATTGATCTATAGGAAAGCTTTTGTAGAGTTTTATGCTTCTCTGCTTTGTCGTTTGAAAAATGAGAGCCACATTATGCTCAGTGCGAATCCCCATTCTCAGTTGGCGGTTCATCGGATATCATTATGACAGATTGGCCTGTAGCCAACTTGCACTGCAGGAGTTCAATGGTCAGTGATGATGGTTGCATGACCTCTTATGATCCACCTAAGCACCCCTAAAAATCAGTACAGTTGAATTGGGTAGATGCTTGCGACGGATCACATATTCCAAATTGGTAGGCACTCTAGCAGCTTAAAGCGGAGTCCCAACCAAAAAGTGGAAGCTCCGCTTATCTGACTCCTCCGTCCCTCCGGTGCCATATTTTGGAGGGAGGGGAGAGCGGCTACCTGTTTTTGACAGGTACCTGTCACCACTTTCGAGAGATTTTGCCGCAGCAAGATCACTCGGAAGCTCGCCCCCCCTCCTTCCCCCACCGCCAGGCCATTCAGAAAGCGCAGTGCGATTCGCACATGTAGGGAACCGGCTGTGAAGCCGCAAGGCTTCACTGCCGGTTTCCCTTACAGACAATGACGGCAGCACCCGAGAGCCGATTAAAACATCAGTTGGGGTGGCAACATCTCTGGATTCCGGGACAGGTAAGTGTGCTAAGATTAAAAATCAGCAGCTACAGTATGTGTGTACAGTTATGGAACGTTGGCGGGGTCACTGGGGCAGTTGCCCAGGGTGCAAAATTCTAAAAGTATTGTGCCCGCAGGTTAATGGGTGCAATACTTGCCTTGCTCTGGGCGCTGACAACCCACACTACACCACTGTAGGGAGCTGGGAAGCTGTCAAATCTGACAGCCAATCATAGACAGCAGAGGCATTCCCCTCCCTGCCCCTCAGTACACCCCTCGCACACATGCAACTGTGGGGTGCAGAATGCTTCCACTACTTATGATTGGTTGCCAGCTTTAACAGCTTTCGGGGGGGGGGGGGGGGGAAC